>JASDQU010686061.1:2314-16026 GCA_032191745.1 Picea mariana | reverse complement strand
TCAGCTTTAAGCCATTAGTTGTAATTATACCTCCTAGTCTCCTATATATACCAGGGAGACATTTTCATTTTGAATCATCTTGTACTTGAACATTTAAGTGGGGTAAAAGGAGGTTGCCCCCTCGAAGAGGCTTGTTATCTGAAATTATCTCTTTTTCAAGGCGTTGAGTACTTTTCCTGAGGTTTTTCTATGCTATATTGATGTTTGGTTGTTAACACCATGGGCGTGTTTGTAATGTTTATTAGCAAATTATTCTATCTGATGTGCTAATCCCTTTTATATCATCACTATATACTTACTTTTCTTGTTTGTTGAGAACTTCTTGCAGGGGTAAAGCTTTGGGTCAAAGTGCTCAACGATGGAACAGCATCAAACGTTGGATCGAGGTAGGCCTCTTTCTTGTATTGCACATTAATCTATATAGCATATGTTGGAATTAAGTTGATTTCTACAGTCACATATATCTATTGTGGTTTACCCTTGGCCATAGAGAGTTTTTCCCTTGTAACAGAAATGGCGACTCCACTGGGGAGAGATATTCCTTCTAAGGGTTGAAGTACTTTTTCTTCTTACATTGCTCTTTTTCCTTTGTGTTTCTTGTCGTATCACTGCTTGACAGATCATGTTCACTATGAGTCTGAGTTTTCATCCTTTTACCCTTGTATGGCCTTGTTTTAAAGCATATACGCTTTTTTTTCCTTGACAGTCGCGTATACACGCTTTTTGTCTCACTGCAAGAAGTGTATATATGCTTTGTTTTTCTGAATAGTCGCGTATACCACTTTCCCTTACTTGTTTTCTTGGTTGGGTGACTGCTAGTTAGGATTTAAAGATTGTTGAGCCTTCTTAGGTCTCTGTAGTGTCTGTTGAGATTATCTGGGATGACAGGAAGCCTGTTTGGAGTTGAATTTTTGGGCTTAGTCTTTCTCTTTGTTTTCTATTTTTAATTTGTCCTTGGCTTCTGGGCTATTTGCTTGGTTGCCTAGTATTCTGCTTGAGTTACTTATTTTATACACAGTAGAATTCATCTGTCAAGTTGCTTATTAGTCCATGCATTTTCTTTTTAGAATATTGAAAATAAAAAAATAGGCATTTTGCATTGGTTGGCATTTTTGTCTTTGAATTTTTATCATTAGCTTAGCACATTTAGCGAAAGATTGTATTTTACTTCTGAATTGGATATTTGAAATTGAAGACTGCGCTATTTTTATTAGCATATCATTCATTGAAAAGTTAAATATAGACTTTGCATTATATCCATATTTATTTTATGGCAAAGTCATAACACAATGAGTTTCACTTCCATACCTTTTTGAGTAACCATGGCCAATAAAATTTATGCTTTAAACTAAAATTGATTAGTCACAATTTTATTTTTAGGGTGCACAAACTAGCTTAGGATCTAGTGCCTTGGAATAGGATTTTGTGAGTAAACTTCTCCAAGGAAATTAAATCAACATATGTGTTTGAGATAGGGAGTTGAGAATTCCATTGTATAATCGGTAATATCAGGAGGCTTCGCTCACACTAGAGTTAATCAGGAGGTCGTGTGAAGTTAGTTGAAGGGATAACCCCTGGATACTCACCTAGCGTCAGAGATATTTCTGTGGATTTATTCGTATTTGGGGATCTTGCTAGTGCCCATACCTCTGTGAGAGGCAGTGCTTTCAAGGTTTTGTGCTTTGCTACCCTACCCATATGGTGATCCAGACTTACAATTGCTCGCCTATGCATCAGTTATACGGTGGTTTATCAGTTGCTTGACTTAGGTATCTCATAGGTTATTTGCAAGGATTATTCTTCTTGTACCCTGAGTCAGATAAGGGTCGGACAACACACATCCTTTATGGAGGATTAGCTCTCCGGGGGGATCTGACCGATTGGTTGTTAAGCCCACGAGGGCCCTTATAACTGATTATGTTACCTCCAAACTTTAGCAGGGAGTCTCAAGTCCCTCTTGGATGAGACACACCTTCTTTTGGGAGGGAGGCCACTCAGCCACTTTAGCCTGTTTGCATGCCTATTGGTTGTTTGAATTTTTGGTATGATCTTTTACTACTAGTTGGCCATAGGATATATTTTTATTTGTGGAAGAGTCATAAGTCATCGTCGAGTTAGACCAGCTTCCTCGCAGGTCCCATCGGTTGTTACAGTTACCACCGGTTTTCAAGTCCTTGCCTTCTAAAAGGCGTAGAGTTATCAGTAGTGGTACACACACATCCACTTTTCAGACTTGTGATCCCACAAGGATGAGTATCAAGTCTAGTCTTCAGAACACTAGGAGTTCTTTGACTCCCAATCCCACTATAATTAATGGCACTCCTTCGACACCTACAGTCGCTACAGTTGCAGTGTCGGAGGCTTACACCGGTACTATGGCTCGGCCTATAGTTAATGCTTCATCTCTTTTCTAGACCCCTTTTGGGGGTTTTGGCCACTTGTCGAGTTACAATTTTCAAACCATCCCCATGGTTTGTAGTCTATTTTCTTATGGTATGCCTAACTTCACCTCACAGTTTTAACTACCATCCCAACTGTTGGCCATAACGCTAGCCTTGGACTTGGGGGCACTACACCTCCTTACACTCCTTTCTCGTTTGGTGGTTCTCATATTCCCCAAGTGAATCCTAATGTAGGGAGTGTCCCTATTCTTAACTCCGGGTCTAATCCTTCTATGGCTGGATGGAACAACCCATCTAGCAGACAACTTCCACCCTATATCCCTATCCCCTTGGTGTCGATTCTGACCAATACTTTTGCCATGATGAATCCACTTCAATCCTCCGGGTTCCCACCTGGAGGAGGTCAATATTACACTTTGGGAACTCCCCAAATTGGATCTAATCTAGTTGGTGGCAGTTTTAAAAACCCCCAGCCTAGATCTAATCCAACTGGGGGAAATTTTCATAACCCTTATTAGAACATTTCTGCTAGAATGATGCCCAATCCATCTTTTACAAATCAGCCAAGAGGAGGGTCTTATAATTCCGAACACGGTTTTGGTCCTCACCAAAATACTGGATGGAACGTAGTTCCTAACGCACAATCTTTCATGGGAGGATGGGGTCAGGTGTCGCAACCCCGTATTCCCTTTATGGCCACGCTTAATATGCTAGATTTGTCTAAACTAATGAATGACCCAGTGATTCATGACCCCACATGGCCCCCTGTCCCTACCAAACTTCCAGCAGACATTCCAAAGTTTGAAGGTAAGAATGGTGAAGACCCTAGTGATCACGTCACTACTTTTCATCTTTGGTGCTCATCGAATTATCTGAACCATGATTCTATTAGGTTACGATTGTTTCAGCGCACTCTCATTGGAGTGGCATCACAATGGTACATTGAGCTACCTAGGGGGACATATGGATCATTCCATCAGTTGGTGCTAGCCTTTCTCAATCACTTTCAACTTCCCATTCGTTATGATGTTTGCCTTGAACTTTTGTCAACTTTACGCCAAGGTACCGACACTCACATCTCGAACCATATCCAGGAATGGCGTAGGAGAAGGCGGTGGGTTAAGACTCCTATACCCCTATCCTTTCTTCTAGAATGGTTCCTAAAGTATTTACACGCTCCTATTTCAAAGGACGTTACCACTTTCGGGGTCTTCAGCGAGGAAGAAGATATCCTTAGAGCCTGGCAATTTGATTTGATATATGCTCAGTCTAGGATGTTATACCACCTTCTTCCAGATGCACCGTGAACAAATCACGATCCTAGACAAACTCCCTGACCTCATGCCAATGTAATTGTAGGGTCCGCCAATGTAAAATCCACAGACTCGGCAATGAAGTCTGTCGGAGGACCAGCTTCGTCTAGATCCTCGAAACCCATCGAGTCGGCGGATGTACATTCTGTGCAATCGTCGAAAAACCCAAATGGTGACCAGCAACCAGATGGGAATAAAAGGAAAGGTCTAAATAATCATAAGGGTGGGAATAATAATAATAATAAACCCAAGGACAAACATAATAATGGGAAATAGAATGATAATGTTGGAGAGGGAAAGAAAGAGAAGCGTAAGGTGAAGTTTCCTTGTAAACTTTGTACCGATGACCACCTTACCCACTTGTGCCCCAAACTTGTGAAGGTGTGAGGCTTTTAAATCTACTGCCCGTTGTGCTGACGAATCCATTCCCACACAACCAGCACTTAACCTTGAGTTCTTCGAGCGTCGGAAATGCATCTGGTGGAAGTCAAAACCCATAGTCGTAAGATGGCGATCGTGTTTGCATCAATATGGTCGATGCGAAAATTGATATAGCCACCCGCTCTCGAGATTATAGCTCTTCAAAAGCTAGTACCAGCCTAGAAGCTCCTCCTCCACCCCAGAGATGAACTTACATATCGAGAAACCAGAGCCAACGCCTTGTATTCTGAAAGGAGTACTCAATCGCTCTACCCACAACCCTAATGCTAGAGCTGCCTAGAACTACTCTATTGTTGAAGATCTGGGCCAAATCCCTTGTGTGATGTCGGCTTTGGAGGTACTCCAGACGTGTCCATCATAGAGGAATTCCTTACTCTCTGCCTTAGGAGCTCTAGAGCCTAGTGGCTCGAAATTCATCAAGTTTGATGTCACGTACATGAAGCCTCAATTACCCTACCATGTGGATTTTCAAATCCACGTGGAGTATTCCAATTATACTATCAAACGAGCGTTCATTGATGAAGGTACTCCCACTTGCGTGATGTCCCTATCTTGTTGGAAAGCTATCGGTTCTCTAGCCCTTTCCAATTCGTCAAACATGTTGATTTCATTTGACGGTCATTCCTTCCACCCTCATGGTATTCTCCCCGCCTTTTCGGTCTAGTTAGGTGGGAATACGGTAGAGGTGGAAGTAGAGGTAGTTGATGCACCTCTCGATTATAACTTGTTACTAGGTCACAATCGGACATATTCTATGGTCGATGTCATATCGTTCGTTTTCTGTGTACTTTGTTTTCCTCATCAGGTGGAGATCGTGATGATCGACCAATTATCCTTTGCGTACTCTAGTCCTAACGCATATGTTGGATCGTTGATCCCTGTGATCGACAATTCTCGGCTGGCAACTGAGAATATCAGTGTCGGAATGTATTATTCCCTCATGGATACTTTCGACTTCTCGGCACCGATTCACCATGTTTACGCCATGTCTAGTAGGCTTGCTTCAGTAGAGAGGTCCTTTCCTTTCCACACTTCCTATTTTAGTGATCCTTGGACCCTACCTTCTCCGACTTCATCGATTGAAGGTCAGTCGCATGTTGGCATGGCTATGCCACTATCGGCAGTGGAGATTGTGTATCAAGCTATCCTTGACTCTTTCGCCGATCTCAAACCTGTTACCTCGCAGACGGATGAGGAGGATCTTGTTCTTAGGCCCGTATGGGCCACTTCGTTATCTTGTTCACATGATTTCTTAGATGAGACTTTTCCTTCAGACGAAGCCATCCTTGAATCCATGAATGTTTCTGAGAGACCTTGGGACGATATGCATCATCGATCTTATTTTATCCCAAGTCTTGAAAGAATCGAGCAAGATGATTTTTGGTCTACCTTGAGTTAGATAGTCGGTCACGCCGTAGTTCCACTTGATACGCACAGCATTTATGCCGAAGGAAATATGGCAAGTATTTCCCCTACCGTCTCAATCAACATGTCTCGTACCCCTCGCAAAATTGAGAACGTAAATATAGGTGTGGATAGTTCTCCAGAAGAGATTTTGATCTACACCAACCTCTTCAAGGAATTTCAAGATGTATTCGCTTGGTCATATGAAGAGATTCCATGGATCGACCCTCGTATTGTCGAACATGAAATTAGAACTTATCTGGATGCTAAACCTGTTCGACAATGTCTTAGAGTTGTTAATCTTAGGAAGGCCCCTGCTATTAAGGCAGAGGTGGAAAAGCTACTTAATGTCAGCTTCATCTACCTGGTTCCCTTGACTGAATGGGTATCCAACCCTGTTCCTGTGAATAAAAATCAAGGAACCATCCATGTGTGTATGGACTTTCGCGACCTGAATAAAGCTTGTCCTAAAGATAACTTCCCCACGCCTTTCATTGATCAGATTCTCAATGAGTGTGCGAGAAGTGAAATATTTTCCTTTATGGATGGATTTTCAGGATATAACCAAATCCAGATCAAACCTAAGGACCAACACAAGACATCATTTATATTTCCTTGGGGTACTTTTGCATACCGAAAAATCCCTTTCGGCCTGAAAAATGTCGGAGCAACCTTCCAATGCACCATGGCTTTCACTTTTCATGATCTCAAGCATATAGTCGAAGCTTACCTCGATGATATTTCTTCTCACTCTCGCAAGAGAGTGGATCATGTCACACACCTTCGACTGGTTTTTAAAAGATGTCATTACTATAGAATCTAGTTAAACCCTCACAAATGCATATTTTGTGTTAGGTCTGGACATCTCTTAAGATTTTTAGTTTTCGAGACTGGGATCATGGTAGATCCTCTTAAGGTTGAGGCAATACTTCAATTGCCTCCCCCACGCATGATTAGACAACTTCAAGGTTTACAGGGGAAAGCTAACTTTCTGCATCGGTTTATAGTGAATTATGCCAATATCACTAAGGGTTTCATGCGCCTACTGAAGAAATACACCATGTTTATCTGGGATGATCGAGCCCAGAAGTCTTTCGACGCCTTAAAGAAATCCTTGGTATCGACTCCTCTGTTGAAATCTCTTGATTACATTAGAGATTACTTGCTATATATTTCTGTGTCCGAAGAGACGATTGGTATGGTTCTATTTCAGGAGTATGATGAGCTCCACGAGCACGTCATCTGCTATCTCAGCCAAAATTTATTCGGTCCTGAGCTTAATTACTCTCACATCGAAAAGCTAGCTTTGGTTGTCTTTCACACAGTCCAACATTTATGACACTATATTTCTTTGCAAAACTACTGTAGTCACTGATGTTAATCCATTTCAATATGTCCTCACTAGGTGTATCATAGGCAGGAAATATAATAAATGGATTGTCATCTTACAAGAATTTGATCTCGACTTTTCTTCAACCAAGTCCAAGAAGTCACTAGTTTTTGCAGAGTTCATATACGATTTCCCACGATTAGATGAGGATGTTATCCATGTTGATTTGTTTGCAGATGAACACATTTTCCTTGTCTCATCGTCTGACCACTAGTATGGAGATATTGTCTTATATCTTCAAAGCTTGAAGTTCACTCAGCATCTCTCATGAGATGATCGACGGCGAGATAGATACCAAGCCAAAAAGTATACCATCATCGGCGACACTTTGTATCTCCAAGGAATAGATAGTATCTTACATTTTTTCTTAACTCACGAGGAAGTCGAGTTAGTCCTAAATGAATGCCACAAAGGGCCTTGTGGTGGTCACCTATCCAGTCTTGTGACAGCCCAAAAACTCCTGCGAGCCGATTACTTCTGTCCAACCATATTTAAAGGTCGCATTGAAGCCATTAAGATGTGTCACCCCTGCTAGGTGTTCACTCAAAAAATGCTCTCGCAACCAGCCCCTCTTCACCCAGTCATTATCGTCGGTCCCTTCACCAAGTGGGGGGTAGATTTCGTTGATTGCAACCCAACATCGGCTGGGGGGAATCAACACATCATCGTGGTTGTCGACTACTTTACCAAGTGGTTCGAATCCATGCCTACTATAAAATATGATAGGAAGACTGCAGCCTTCTTCGTGTTCAACCAAATTATTGCCCGGTTCAGTATTCCGAGTGATATTCTCACTGATCATGGTAGTCACTTTCAGAATGAAATGATGGTAGAACTAGCATCTAAGCTGGGGTTTAAACATGGTAACTCATCTTCTTATTATCCCTAGGAAAATGGGCAAGTAGAGGCCATCAACAAGTCTCTCAAGACCATCTTGCAAAAAAATGTCAGTTGGAGTAATTCCAATTGGCACATCATGTTGTATCTGGCGCTTTGGGCATACCGAATCTCAGTTAAGACTGCCACTGATTTTTCCCCTTTTCAATTAGTGCACGGTGTGGAGTCGATACTTCTTGTCGAATGTGAAATCCCTTCTCTCAAATTGGTAGTCGAGCTCCTACCTGACACTTCATATTTAGAGCGACGCCTGGTGCACCTAGAGAGTCTTGACGAGCAACGTCGAGAAACCTTTATGGCTATCGAGGAAAAAAAAATGTGTCAAGGTTCAGTACGACAAGTCTGTCTATCCCTGGTTGTATACCGAGGGTGACTTGGTCCTCTTGTATGACCAATCCAAAGAACCGCTAGGGGCAGGCAATTTTAAACCCATGTGGCATGGTCCTTATATCGTGCGACATGTTCTAGAAAAAGGAGCCTACGAATTGGAAGATTATGAAGGGAAGAAATTGGCCGAGCCCAGAAATGGGCTCTACTTGAAAAGGTATTACGCTTGAGCCCTAGGATTGGGAGAAACCCTTTGTATACTAATGTAAATTTAGTGTATATACATCTTTTTTTATTTTTGTCTTCAGCTTGCTTATCGAGTTTTCTCTTTTGGTTGGAAGATGTCAACGGAGTCTTCGATCTACCTAGGACTTGCAGACGGAACCAGTCATCATACATGGAACTTGGCTTCCTTCGCTTGTGTGATTTACTCACCTGAGGGTCTATTGGTGTCTTCAGGTGGCGTATGCCTAGGGCCATCCACGAACAATGTGATCGAATATAGCATCATCATAGAACTTTTGCGTGATGTTCTCTCACATGGTATTCACTCTCTAGAGGTTCGCCTAGACTCTCAGTTAGTCATATGTTAGTTGAATGGTCGTTACCGTGTGCATAATCCAACGTTACTCCTTTGATTCCTATGAGTATGTCTTTTAGAACGACAATTTTATTTTATTACATACTTTCACATTCCTAGAATTTCTAATCATGTATCATATGCCTACGCTAATTATGTTTTAGATTGGCATTTGTCACATTAATAAAGAAAAGAAGACCATTAAATAAATGTACACATTGTAAGATATGAGTAAATCTAAAGATCCCTCTTTATATATTTCCAAAAAATATGGTGTTTATATTACAAAATTGGGGCTAAAACCCTCAAAATACATATACAGCCGATATACATGTCCCATGACATCTACGCCTGTGGCGCCGGATGTGTATCATGATAGAAAACCATGGCATTTGTGAGACACCGAAAGAGTCATACCCATGCTCTAGGTACACCAACAACCTGTCGTTGCATGGCTTCATGTATATCCTCCACCTGAACCATAGGAATCCTTTGTGTCAAACGAGACAGGTTACCCTGCACGTTCTGTAAGACTCTCTCTACTTCTCCTCCCACTGCCTCATCTCCCAAGTGCCTCCACCTATGTCGTAGGAATCCCTCTGGTCGTTGCAGACCCACATATGCAATCACACAAGTATCGAGTTAATATTTAAAAAACCATCCAAAAATATTTTTGTTCTCTTCAATACAAAAATACAAAAAAATGAAATATATAAAAACTTTTTACCTATGGCGCCGTAGGTGGCTCCTAGTGGAAGCGGCATATTAGGATCTCCTCTGAAATTGATTCCCGCATAGGGATAGTCATCTAGAGCTATGATTTGTCTCCACCACCAGAAGAAAAAATCATCATTGTAGGGTGTCACCACCCTACCTCCCCCTTATCGTCTCATGACCTTGATCCATCGCGCCATAGCCAGATCATGTGGTCCTCTAGGAATGATCTCCACTCTAGGTCCCAGACCTGGGACTCACTTTAAAACGAAGCTGCAAAGGATAGAGGCAAACCCAAAGTTTCTTTTACCCCCCTACTTGTACTCTGTCAACTGACCTTTCATGTTGGTCAGCAGTGAGGTACACCAATCGTATACGGTGGGTCTCACACACTTCAATGCATAAAACATAAGTGGTCACGATGCTTGATGAAACGAGGCCGATCCTATGATCCTGGTAAGCATGGGCACAATAATCTTTAGGATGAGGTTACCTATAGCCCGGATAGGGATTTGACTTCCCACCATGGGAGTCCCTGCAACACAGTGGGCCTCGATTCATTCTTCGACCTTCATCCCACTCCCTGCCCCACGTGACTTGAGGTCCACAACCTCTCCTCAGCGTGAAAGTCAAGTCAAGAAGTAGATTTCCTCTACTTCGATCCTTAATGGTTGTCCATCAAGGATAAAGCTCTCGCTATCGGGATCCAAATAGCCCACTAGCATTTCCAACAACCTCACTTGGGCCCTCATTCCTTTAAGAGCCCAAAACTTGTATAAACCACATATTTTTAAAGCCGCTTGAGCCACCGGATCTCAATCCACTCCTGCATCTACCTCCTCATTCTCTCGCTCTCTCCATTCAAACACCATCCTACAAAAAACCAAATCATTTTTGAGTTAGAAACATCTTTTTTTTTCCATTTGTGCATGTATACATGATTTATTTACAAACAGTCACGGGTAGGGCTTGATATATGCCCCATGTGGTTCACACAGGGGCATATATCTAGTTGTATACGCGACCTATTCAAAGAAACCCACGTATACCGAAAAACCCAATTTGCGCCCTTAAAAACTAACAAAATAGAACCTAACTCAAAAATGTAAACCACTGAATTTGAAGAGGATGGGATGAAGAGTTACCTGGTCTAGACATTGCGTGATTTCGTTGCCTATTGCTCCCGTGGTCGTCGTTTGAATTCTGGAGGTGTTTTAGTCCAAATTGCACTATTTGGGTAAAAATGAAAATGATACAGTAAATTTTGATTTTATTACTATTTATAAGCCATTTTTTACCCACTTGATATAGTTTTATGCTATTGTTTTGTCTAATGGACTAATTCAAGAATGGTTTTAAGCTGGTTTTTGTAGTTTCGACTCAATTTTCTTTTGGATTTCAATGTCATGGTTGGTCGTTCGTCTCCTCGGGGAGGTATATTCATAACCTAGCATATAAGATAGGTATCTACTCCATCGTGCATTTTTGTGCATTATCCTTCGACTACCGCTTTTTACGCCTTAGGTACGAACCCATTTATAGCGACGCATAAACCTCCATCTGCTATTAATAGCATCGTTAATAAATGGTAGAGACTTACCAAACATGGGTACCCTAGTTAGAACCTCTTTTTCATTTGGTGCCCATGCCGAATTTTTTTTCTAGGACCGGGAGTCCATTATAATTCAATACGTGACTTTACAATGAGCCTCATTTATCATTCATGCACACGTGGCCTTATTACCCGTGAACTCTGAATAACGAGTCTTAATTAAGCTCTTTTCCGACTCGTCTAAAAACTGAAAATATCGTCGAGTGATTTGTCCCTTTCACACTCATTAAAATTGGATTTGAAATATCATGAGTCCTAGTTAAGCTCTTTTCTGACTCGCTATCAAAAATAGAAAAGATTGCCGAGTGAACTTGTCTTTTTCACACTCGTAAATTGGATTTGAAAAGACATCTATTTGGCACAAGTTTACCCCTTTTTCACACCAAGTAGACTAAAATATATAAAAAGGGACATTTTTTGGTGTTAAGTTGTGATTGCATCTCATTCCCTCGCTTGTTATATTGAGCCTTTATCCAGTTCTCGCTTTGTGTTATAAACCGTTGCCTAAGCAGTTTGCATCCTCAACCAAGCAGAGCCTTGTTTTTATCCTTCGCAATTTGACACCCTATACCCTGGAGGGAACATCACCTCGAGTGTCCATCTCCTGCATGCATTTCCTTGCATTGAGCATAGGTATGTTCCACTGCTGGAACTAGTTTTGCTTACTTGTGACACTTGTTCCCTCCTCTGTATCATAGCATTCATTTGTTATGAAAAACAAAAAAAGACGGGTGGGAAAGGAATACTATATTTTAATTGGCAGCAGTCGTTTCGCCTTTGAACAGAGCACAAAGTTATTGAGTCCTTGTGTCATCATAATTTTGGGTTTAGCATGGCCTTAGGAAGCTGATCTCGCTACAGAGTTTTCTCTACCGACTGGTTACTCTTCCAGTCCCTATAGAGAATGTTATTGATGCCTCCTGCATATAATTGTCACATCGTTGAGTCCATGCTGCCGAAGTCCACCATATGTCTCATGCTCTTTTTCAAAGGAAGTCTATCAACCTGTGTCGGACACTCCTCATAAATCTTGACTTTGCATGTCAGCCATACCCTCAATTTGTCTCAGAATCACATGATACTTTGGTCTTATCATGAACCTTGGCCCTACTTTCATCATTGGTAGGTCACCTTGAACCCAACAATCGACATTTCATCATTGGTTGTTGACTGGGTGGTTTTCCTTGTGTTCGACGACAAGACATATATTCACACTTTGGAATTTGTGCAGTGTCTTGGATGCCATTATCCTTATTGGTGGCTTCCTCACCTTTGTCATCATTTTTTCATCATTGGCTGCTATTCAGAGGGTCCTTTTTGTGTACCACTTGCATTTGTCACACGCGAAAGATGCATAGGGTCGTTGGTTCATGAACATGTTCTTCATCCAATCTCCACCAAATCATGAAGCTCTTTCTTTGTTCCTTGTGCTGACTGATGAGAGATGCCTCAATGCTCTCCTTTCAGTGGGTCTCTTTCCATCGACTTCAGCTCATTTATTCTAGATACGAGGCCTATATTTTTATGAGTACCTTGAGGCTTGCAGTCATTAGTGGCAAGCTCTCTCACCATTGACATATGGGAATACATCAATGTCTCCTGATCAATGGATCTCTCAAGTGTTTGACACCAACTCCTTTATTCACATTTGTAGAGATGTACTCAGTGCCTTCATACCTACTTTCATTTTGGTAGGTAGTCTCGCATTTGTTAACGGTATACTTCAATGACCGGTAATCAAATGATATCTCATTGTGTTTGACCTCAACTCATTTATTCACATGATGTAGAATTGCAACATTGGCGGATAGTGTAGAAGACTTGAAGACATCACTATGTGGCTGCATCTTTCCTGAGTTGTTGCTTCCATTTCATTGGACCAGTACCTATTTGACTTCAGTGATCATGGGAGATCATATTGTACTCCATGGTATACAGATATCTTTAGATTGATTTTTGTGACTGGTTTCACTGGGCCTTGTTCGTGACTATGACAGCTTTTTGCATATAACCGCATTTGTATTTGCCTATTCATGGCCATGAACACTTGTTTGGTATATTTTCCACATGGATCTACATTGTATTCTTGGCATCCATGCATGAAAATTCAGTACATAATGTAATGAGAAATTGAGTTCTTCCAGCTAGTTCTCTACCACTCCACTTTTGTGTTATTTATAATGTATTTTGGCCATCTCAGATATTCCTTTTATCTCACACATTAGGGGGAATTTGTTATAGCAAGATTTGCCTCACCATTGC
Source organism: Picea mariana (assembly GCA_032191745.1). Lineage (NCBI taxonomy): Eukaryota > Viridiplantae > Streptophyta > Pinopsida > Pinales > Pinaceae > Picea > Picea mariana. Next base: position 2,684 of record JASDQU010686061.1, on the reverse strand, counting down.
TATCTTGCAAAGAGGGCCTTTTTCCATTTCCCTATGCAAACTTATCATCCCCTTTTTGATGAATTCGGAGCTAAAATATGCATTTTTCCACATATACGCTCCCTATCAGTTATAAAATATGCGTATATGCTTGTTTCTCCACTACAGCTCGCATATATCGGGATTTGTGCTAGAAAATACAAAATGAGGTCAGGTTTCCATGTCACGATAGAAGATATCTGATCCTTGTCCTTCCATATACTGGAAACGTTCTGACTCGGCCCTTCAGTTGCATTCTGAAGGCTATAAGACACAATTTCGAGCCATGGAAAAATGGGAGAAAACATTCAACTTTGAGAGAAAAGTTACTTTGGAGAAATTACTTCATATT
>JASDQU010686060.1:50911-70277 GCA_032191745.1 Picea mariana | reverse complement strand
ACAAAAAGAGTTGTTTTTAATAAAAAGATTCCTTGATTAGAGAAATGGAAGAGCCCTCAAGACATTCCTCCAAACAAGAGTATTTGATGGAAACTGGAGTGCCTCTTTTGAGATTTTATCAACCTCAATATTATGTTCCCTGAAACATGTGAAAAATGTGTATCTTCAAAATATCTGGCAGCAGAATGAAGCTTCTAACCTAACTGAATCAAATTCAAATGTTGAAGATGTGTCACATTATTCATCCACCCGACGCATAGTATAGAATCTCCATAAATATGGCATTTATAAACTCCTTTTCCAGAATCCATCTTTAGAATCTCCAAGAGTGTCGAGAATTCTGCCAAATTATTTGAACCAAAGCCAATGTTTTCTCCCCCATGAAAGTAGTGTGTTGAAGAGAGGTATAGAGAGAATCCTAATCCACAATTCTTATCGGGGCCTTGATAGGCCCTGTCAAAAAATCCCCTTTTCTTAGAGATATCAATATTGAGAGGAATGATCATTCTTGGAGGTTTGTTACCAGGGGTAGACTTATAAAACTGGGAAAGTGCGATAACCTGTTGTGAAACTTTGAAGGATGGTCACTAGTTGTTTTCAAATAATCTCTCATTATGAGCGAACCACAATCCCCACAAAACTAAAAGTGGCAACACTTTCCAAATAAATAAACTTTGATTCGATAAATATTCTTGGAAGCTATTGGAGATGATCTATTTTGACTAGAGTTGTGAAATACTTGTGTATGTATCCAATTCAAACAAAACTTGTTTGGAAGAGGCATAGTGGAGGAAAATATGTGCAATCATTTCTTCTTCTGTAAAACAAATAGGGCATATAAATGGTCCTTGGTGACCATTTTTTTGTAGTTGTTCCCAGTTTAATACATGACCTTTGAGAATCATCCAGAAGAAGAGGGTAGTCTTCAAAGGCCCTTTGAATTTCTAGATCATCCTATACCACCATGTAGGATTTTCTTCTTCAATACTCATCAAAGAGGTATATCCGATCTTGGCAAAGTATGACCCTCCAGACAACGGAAATGACCATGCTAACTCATCTAGGTTCTCTGATAAATGAATATGATCTTTTTGAAGTGTTGAGGTATAATTATGCAAATCCTACTCTCAAATTGCATTGAGATAAAAATTTTATGAGGAGTGCCAATCTTGATTTTAGATTGTAGTCGTTTCCCAATTAGCTAGTTGATTCTGTGAGAACAAACCTTTTTTTCTGAGAGTCTATATAAGATTCTCCTCTAGGAAAACTTTTCCATCACAACCTATGATCTCATTGGTGTCGATCCTTACTTGGATACCATTATGTACTCTCCATCCTAAGTAATTTCCAATAATTGGGAATGCTTGTGTCAAATCCCTCCACTGTGTAGATGCAATCGGTAAATTTTTGTTCCTAAGAAAATTCAATCCACTATGGATAGCAAAGCAATGTATTTTTCAATTAGTATATTTGTCCAAAGGCTCTTCTTGGTAAGGAAGACCCATAGTGATTTGGTCGCAAGGGCCTACCCAAATTTAACACCATCCTTAAGTCCCCATATGTCGCTTTCTTTGGCCATAGTAAGGCATTTCCATCTTATCAAGTGAATACCTTTGTATTTTGAACTGATTTTATAGAGATAGTTAAAAAAAAATTTATCTACATAAGGATACCTTTTGCAATCGCTTCCATTAGGTGTCAATATATAGGGATCACCTCTAGAAATGGTTTGATGAGAACAAGTCGACATCCCTTGGAGATTCAACGATTGCACCATAAATTCACTTTTCACTCCACCTTCTCCACTAACCAGGAGTAATATACAATGCCATATTTATTAGTCTTTATGGCATATCCCAAATACATGATTCCCTCAACAATATATTTTTGTGAAAATGGAAAAGAATTGTTGAATAAGGTACTGAATTCTACATTGTCAGAAGAAAGATAGATGGAGGATTTTCTATCATTTATAGCCATCCCTATTGTTGCATTGATTTTTTTTATAATTTCCATTAAGGACTGGTAGTCTGTAAGAGTACAATGACAAAAGATTAATACATCATCAAAAAAAGGTAAATGGGTGAGAGTTTTCTAGGCACTAAATGAGATTTCATGGAAGGCGAGGGTTTGATGATCTTCTATCAGGGAACAACCTAGGCCTTCCATCACCAAGATAAAAATGTATGGGGATAAGGGACATCCTTGTTTGAGCCCCATACCATATTTGAAGAAGGTGGTGCAAAGTCCATTAATCAACAAATAAAAAGGAGGCCAAAGTGACACCAACCATTATCCAGTTAATAGATTGAAGGTCTAGATCGATCTACAGAAGCAGTAATATGAGGAATTATAGGGAAAATCTGTCAAATTATTTTTATAGATGAATTTTGAATACCAACACATCTTTATTTTTGGTTTTGATAGTATGTAGACATTCCTATGCTACACCAATGCCCTCATGTATTAGTCGGCCTTTGAGAAATATGAACTGTTCATGGGAGATGTAGTTGGATAGGTGTTTATCTAAAGGACTATTTTATGGTCTTAAGGTCAACCTGACGAGGACATGAATCCCCCTACGTTTTTAGAGAGGTGGTACTCCTCTTTTTCTTATAATTCCAAGCAAATAAAATGAAACAAAATAAAATCTGATAAGGACCAAACTTTGTATTTACATTCACATTCAAGGAAAACAACACCTGAGATTTGGGACCAAGTGCTTTAAAAGAAACTCATATGTACAATATTTACGACATGAATATATAAAATTCATACATAATACAAAGTACTAATATCTCCATCATAACATTCATCAGAACATTTAACAATGCCACAAATAGAGAGACAAGGGAATGGATTGCAAATAAAAGAGATTTTTAAATTATCATTACATAAAGTGCCGAAAAGATTATGATAGACAAAACATTGGGTAACTCAAGCTTCTGATCAAATCCTTTGAGAATACAACAATGTAATATCCTGAGTATCTCTCTCGGAGTCTCAAAAATAATAATGAGTCTTTAAATACAAAAGAAAAAGTATTTAAAGAAAACAAAAATGCATTCACCCTTCGAAGAGGACTAGGATTGTCTCCCATGGACCATAAAATGAAAAGACCTGGAAGATTGAAAAAAAAAAACAACCAAGAATCAACATAAATCCCACAGAATACTGAGAAGATACAAGAAATATGACAAATGATTGTAGTAGAAAATGGACTAAGGAAAAAATTGAAAGGATAGAGTTTATGTTCGATTCATTATGATGGAAAAAACATCTTTTTTTACTTGCTTGCGGCTGGCTCCTTTATAGGTACATGTTTTTTTTGAGGTGGCACAAATACTCTTATTGTTTCTTGATTGTATGGTTCAGTAACTTCAATTAATGCCTTGTTCAACCATTCTTCATTGTATTCTCTTAAAGGTGCCATGATAATTTCATGTTTAGTTTTAATCTCAAATAGATGGCTTTCAAATTCCATTAAATATAACTCTGATTGATGCAATGTGTCGTCAACTTCATCATTTATGTTGATATACTGAACTAAACATCTTTCAACTTCATCCTCAGAAAATTATATCATTTCTGTAAATTCGTTAGCCCAAGCAACTTTTAGTGCTTTAAGTTGTCCTGTTAAAAGATTCTTTGGTTGATATTATGGTATCCTTCAATAAATTAGGACCATCTAATTCCTTGGTAAGACTAGAAATTTTAAGAAATAGATCACTCTTTGTATTCCTTAGAGCCTTCGTTTCATTTATCATTTCTCTTAACTATTTAATTCTCCTTAACTAACATGCATTAATCTTCTTCATGCGGTAAGGCAAAGGAAGTTTCTGTTCTTTTCTCTGGGCTTCATTTAAACTTGAGATTTTGGCCGAAAATGTGTTTACGACTTGTTTGAAAAATACTTCATCATTTTCCAAATATTTCTCCAAATATTCTTTGAAACTATCTATTCTAGAGGAAAAACTAACAATAATTTGTGTAAGATCCCAAATTTCTTGAATTATATCAACCCTTTTTTGTATGGCATCAGCAACATATTTTCTTACGTCTTGCAATAAAATTGATGAACCTTTGTAATTCATATTTCTTATGGGGATCTCCTCCAATTCAAGTATAGGTTGCATAGAACTTAAAGGTTTTGGAAATAGTGGTGTTGGTACCAAAGAAACTTCTAATTCATTTACCCTTTTCTTTAGTTCCAAATTCTCTCTTTCCATTTTGTCAATTCATTGTTTTAATGCATCTCTAGCAGCTCCATGAAAGTCTGCAATTTTAGATGGTGCTAATAAATCCAATTCAATTGAGTATTTCCATCATTCAGATGACTTCTTATTCTTGGTATTAACTTTTTCTATCAATAATTTTTTGGTTTCCCGATTGTAAGCTGTGTGGTGTAGAGTGACAGATTCCTCTTAAAATATCTCAGGATCTTGAGTCATAATAGCATGAACTATTTATCTCGTGTATAACAACCTTTGCGTAGACCAGTTAGGTTCTTCAATGATCTCTTCCATGTCCATCGCACGGGGACTTTCCTAGACTTCTGATGCGTTTATTTCCACTGACAATACATTTATTTTTATTTTTATAGGAGTACATGCAACATGTGTTTTCTCAATGCTTTTCCTTGGTGGATTTTTATCTCCACCATCGTCTAAGCCTCCAACTAGTTTTTTTCTCATATCCATTCCACTTGTTATGCTCTTCATTCTGGATGGAGTGCTTCTTTGAGACATTGTTGGCAAGTTAGGGTTTTTATTTGTTGTTTCTCTGTTGTGTTGTTTATATATCTCATTTGTACTATTTACTTCTCTAAAATTGTTTGAATTTTGGTAGGATGTTAGTCCCTGAATATCCAAATTATCTTCACCACCTTCTTGAAATCATCCAACTCTAATCAAGTGTGAAGAATACTCCACTAACTGCATATGTGTAGTGAATTTGTTATCTGGTTCAAAACCTTCAACAAGTTTTGCTTCCTTCAAACCCATATGTTCATGATGTCCTGCCAACTCATTCAAGTGAGTTATATGTTTAATAATGCAATCCCAAATTTTCCATAGCAGGGGTATAAACTATTTTTTCTTTTGTCATGAAAGAAACAAGCCCATGTTTTTTATTGCCTGCATATTTCTCCAACAAAGAGTTTATCTCATGTATAAAATAGTAAAAGGAAAGGTTTCTCCTTACTACAAAATATTTTAATTACAGTGAATTCTTCGGAAAACTCATAAATCCATTTTCCAGTGAGGAAGGAAGTTTCCTCTAAGGATAACCTTGATGTGCTTTGTCTAAATATTAACCTTTTGAGCTCTGAGATGAAATTGTTGTGAACTGGGTATAAATTTTATTGGGATTTATGTTTGTACAAAATTGAATACCACACATAAGATGGTTCTAACTTAAAATCCACATGTTTTCCCAAAGGAAAATATTCAAAAACATGGCCATAAGAAATGGAAAAAATCAGGTAAGAGTCCTATAGAATTTATGGGTATTTTTTAGGTTATTCAGTTGGAAAGAAACTTCATTTGAGATGATATAACCCCAATCGATGATATATTTTTCATGCAGGGAATAATGCATAACATATATAACATTTTTTATTACAGACATAGTAGTTTCCAAACCGAGAATGCAGGAAATTAACCAAGCAAATTCTCTATACTGGTATATTAGAAAATCTACCTTGATTCTAGAAGTACCAGGGTTACAGGTCAGATCTTCCAAATAGTTTCTCAACAGTCTATTCCCTCCCTTATGTTGCTTCAAAAATTCATCGACGTCCTCGCTCTTCAATCACATAGTTAGTGAAAGGAGTCACAACATTTTACAAAATGTTGAAGGAGCTAGAGAAATGGGTTGATGACCTTCCATTTGAATTATTATTCATTCAGAGAAAAATGTATCTGCACACCATTGGATAATCTCTTTCATACCATTTACTTCTGGAACACATCCTGCCAATGCTATTCCTGGGGTCTAGATTAGGTTTTTCTTCTTCTTAGCTGAAGGAAGAGACTTGTATTACTTGTATTCCCTAGACCACTCGAATTGTTGATCTTCGCAACTCATTGTGTTCTATGTATATCTAAAAAAGATTCCTTCTTCTTACTTGACACCTTTTCTTCTTTTTACAAAGGAGGTGCTACATTCGATACTTACAAGTTGGCATTTTTACTTTATTTAATTCTCACTACATGCTGCCTTGGTAACTCAATAAACCATAGACCATGCTTTAAATGTCATCAATTTTCATGGGAATTGGATTTATTGTGACCCTTAATTGATGCATTATGCAGTAATAACGACATTATGCTTTTATGAGTGGTAGATAATGTGAAAGGGGTAGTTAATTTGAAGGGAAATGGTGATGTGATGGTATGATGGATGGAAAGTGTTAAGTATGGAGGTGTGAAATGATGTATGGGAAATACTAAGAGTATAACATGGATTTGAGAAGTTGTGGGGTTGATGGGTTGCAGAAATAAATGCTTTTGAAACAATCTTAAAGAAAGGGTGACAATTCCCGCATTGAAATTGCTAATATGGCTAAGTGTTGGGAGAAATGTAGACTTGCGGATGTGTGGACCTACTCTCAATTGAAAAGTGATGGGGATTAAGGAAATTTGCTCCGTAATGAGAAATATGGCTAAGCATGAAAATAAGTGAAAAGTGTAAAGTGAATGCAGACCTTCAAACTACCAGAGGTGGAGACCTAAAAAAAGTCAATGGATGGTAAGTAGCTTAGCATTCCCATTGCTTGAAATTGACGAAGTATCAAAATAAAATGGAAAATAAAACAAAGTATATTATTTTGGTGATTGTGGGGTTGTAGACCTGTTATAACCCTAAATTTCACATTACATGCATACTTGGAATTAGGCCATCTTACTTGCTATTTTTGCCAAGCCATCACTAAGCAAATCTTCTTAAAAACCATATTTTTGAAGATGTACATGCCCTGCACCATTACTTCCCATGTACACATGCTTGTTGCACCACTAAAAATTGCGTATGTATGCTAGCTACACCATTACAACCCATCTATACTCACAAAATTTTTAAAAATTAAAAAGTTGCAAGGAATTCGTTGAGATTACGAGCTATTAGGTAGTTTTCTAACTGTCCCACCGCCTATAGCCCATCACCCAACCGAATAACCATCCTTTTTGTCATATAAAAAGAGGTGTTGGGGTGTCATTCCATAGCTAAGCATAAGAATAGTGAAACTCTGCCCATTTCACTTCCTCCCATTGCCCCAAGAATTTGTAGCCACATTGTGAGTTTTGAGCCAGAATTCCCTATTCTTGCCTTTTTCCTCCATTGCAATCCTAATCCATTCCCTAGAGAGAGTTGAAGAGGAGAAAGATACGTGGAAGCACATTTGGATCTTGGTGAAGAGGATCCCGGACCATGTTCGATAAGCATTCGTCGATCTCATTGTAAGTAACTTTGTGAGATTAATAAAAAGGAATACTTTTTCTATCCCGAATATGATGTGTTCAATGTTTATGTTTGAATTATATTTGATTATGACATCTAACCCACTAATTCATATATGAGATGCATGTTTGTAGTTCTTTGTTTTTTTGTTTATGAATATAGGTCGACCTTGGGAGGAGACTTGTAGTTGAGGAACAACTGAATGCAAAAGGATCAACACCGGACACAGAGTTTAAGGTAGATTTACCGGATCATTTTACTTTGTATTTTATGCATGAATGTGGGGTATATTAGGGTTAGTTATAAAAAGTAGGAGACTTTTAGACGATAAGATATGCCTACATGTTGAAACCTAGTGTAGTCCATAGGGGGGTTTTCCCGCTATAGCAGAATTGACGACCGTACTGGGGAAACCTTTAGGGTTTTAGGGGTATTTGATCGGTTTTAACCTTTTGAGTTTCTTTCTGAGTCTGCTGAGTCTTTAAGGGATTATGGTCACCTATTGGTGCTATACTAGGTATCCCTGCCCTGTTAGTATACCTATTTGTCTTTTTTTTTTTTGAAGAGTTACAGAGGTGTGCACGGCCTGTAGTGGGTCTACACGCATACGTACGCGCCCTGCCTTTTGGAAACCCGTGTACATACACAGGATTCTTAAGCACCAGTAGCGTTCCTGTGTTAAGAATTTTTTTCCTTAAGAAGGGCCAGTCAACCTCTTCCCTGATTAAAGTCTAACTTCTCAGGGTTTCTTGATTAAGTACAGTGTCTCTATTTTTACAGTCGAAGCCTGGGTTTGATGTCAGTTTGGTTATCTTTTTAAAGATTTCTTGTGTTTCCTAGATTTTTTAACTTATTCATTAGTTTCTTTTAGAATATTTTGTTACTTCTGCTTTGATTGGAAGAAAATATAAAAAAAAAACTTAGTTTGTTAGGTCTCTTTCTTTCTTGGCATTTGCTTTGCATTGTTATTTGAAAAAGAAAAAGAAATTAGCATAGTGTTGTGTTTTCTTCGCATCTTGAAAGCATTTCAAAAGAAAAATAAGAAAGATAATCCTTCTTTGCTAGTGTTCTTATAAGTTTCATTTTTCGCAAGAGTCTTAACAATGTCAGTTGCACTACCGCACCCCCTTTTGAGTGAATTAAGCCACTTAAAATTAATGCTTAATTAAAATTTACTAGACTTTATGTTTGTAGGGTCCATCAACTAGTCTAGGCTAGAGCCTTGATTTAGGTCGAAGAGGAAACTCTTCAAGGCTATAAAACAAACATACGAGTCTGAGCTAGGGAGTGTGAAAAGTTCAGTAAACATGAAAGTTATCCGGGACCCCCCTCTAACACATGGGATAAACATGAGGTCGCGTGTGGAAAGGTAGCAGAGATAACCCCTCCAAAGCCAGACCAAGCATAGTGGGGAACACATATTAAGGACTTGTCATGGGATATTATCATTTGCATTTGCCTACGAAGCTTCGTGGATCTCAAATCCATTCGAGGTCCTCAGTTGTCTTCTGGACCACTTTCTTTCGATACCCTCAATAGGTTTTGGGCTTAGTTACCCTGCTCATTGCGGTCCACCCAACTATCGACTGTACCCACTTGGTGATTGTTCACAAGTTGGCAACTTAGTTGCCCATTTTCTAGGGACTTACATAGGTGACTGTGGGGGTATACTGTGGTACCTATGGCAGATGTCGGACCATGATTTGTAGCGTATACCTGGAGGGTGCTTCTATGTTTGAGTTGCACTTGCACCGGTAAGTTTCTCTAGTGTTGGTTGGCGTAACTATTCTTCCTACTAGATAGTGGTCTGTTTGATTTTACTTTAGGAAATTTTAGTGTTTGCTATGTGCTCCCTAGTTTTCCATAGTGAGTTAGTCAGTTATTTCTTTGGGTCTCTAACCTAAGGTGATAGACCGCCCACTCCGATGGTCGTGAGGAATTTTTGGTCTTCCTCTTAGAAACGTGGAGCCGCCTCTTTATAAGTGTTGTTTTGATAACATTAGTTTGCCGAAGTCAGTGTGTGACACCTTTACGGACTTGAACGATCCCACAAGGGGAGAACCTGTGCATAAGATCTTCATGGCTAAATCTATTGACGATACCAACCAAGGAACCCCTTCACAAGGGGATACTTATGCTTTTCCTTTCTTAGGAAATGTTGGTGTCTCTTTGATGGCCACTTTTTACATTCCCAGGTTGAATGTGGGACTACTGGTTTGGTTTGGTACCTCTCCAAATGTATAGAATGATCTTGATGGTTCTAAGTTAAGAACTTAATGTCATGGGCACCATGTTGATGTTCCTTCGTCAGCAAAGTCTTCTCCTCCTCCTTCTCCCACCTCTGGTGAATGTACAGTTACTAGTAACCAGAAGTCTAAATGAAATAGAAAGAGGAAGAAGAGGAAGAATAGGTCATCAAACTATACAAGTCACGTTGAAGACCAACACCCAGCCTCTGCAAGTCATGCTGGGGGAAAAAGTCCAGTCACTACTAGTCATACTGGAAATAGGTCTGTAACCTCTGTGAGTCATGTTATTGACCAATCACCAACCTTTGCAAGTCATGTTGGAGATGTGCAACCAACCACTACTAGTCATGTTGGGGGCATTGATTCTATTGATAAACCTAGACGAATAGGATGTAAGCCTAAGTTCCCTTGTAAGCTTTGCAAGGGAGATCACCTTACTCATTTATGCCCTGGCCTTCTAGAGGTACAAAGATTGTGGTCCTTTTCTACAAGCTCTTCTGATTCTGAGTCTTCTGAGGTTTCCTCACAATCTATTCAGCCATTGGTTGAGAAAGTGGTCATTCCAATGCAGTCATTGGTTGATCCCACTCCTCTTTGGGGGAGTGAGGTGCCTTTAGACCATGTAGTCTCCCAACCTATTCATCCATTGGTTGAGAAAGTGGTCATACCGATTCAGTCCTCGGTTGATCCCACTCCTCTTTTGGGGGGTGAGGTGCCTTTAGACCATGTAGTCTCGCAGCCTATTAAACCATTGGTTGAGAAAGTGGTCACGTCGATGCAGCCTTTGGATGATCGCACTCTTCTCTTGGAGAGTGTCAAGTCTACCAAAGTGGTCACACTGTTGCAATCTTCAGCTGATCCCACTCTTCTCTTGGAGAGTGATGTGTCTACCGACCATGTTTTTATCATTTCTAGTTCAGTACTTTCAAAACAAGGGGGCATTCCACTCGCTTCGAGCACACCCCCTCCAAGCCCTATGATGGTTTCCTTTGATTAGAATGACCTTTTTGAGCCTCGTCTTCCTTCTTCCGCACCCTTTCAAATAAGGGTTGAAGTTAATTCAACAAAAAATTATCGATGTATTGTGGATGAAGGAGCCTTTGAAAGTATTTTATCCTCCTCGGTTTGGGAAGTCTTGGGACCTCCCGATATTGTGTCTGCTTCGCATGAGCTATTGGCTTTTAACAGACTTCCTAGTGAATATTTGGGGGTTCTTCCTTAGTTTCCTGTCTTGTTAGGTGGGAAGACTTTCCTTGTTGATGTTATAGTGGTGCAAGGCCCGTTAGATTTTAATATGCTTCTTGGGTGTGATTATGTATATGCTATGAACGTTGTGGTGTCTACGCTCTTCTGGGTGATGCATTTCCCTCACAATGGAAGCATTTTCACTATTGACCAGCTGTCATATGATAATCACCATCCTAATTCGATGTTATTTCAGACTACCCCTTTACATGTTCCTAGTGTTCGTGTAGACTCTACCCCACCATGGGTTAATTATGTGGTGTCTTATCCTCGGTGTTCAATTTCTTCTGAGCAGGAACCTATGAAATCATGTTTTCCTTCTCGAGACTTGGTCTCAACAATTGATCCATTGGTTTATCCAATGGGGGCATGGGAGCCCTTGCTTCCCCCTCTTGTTCCAAGTGATCTTGAGTCTCCTTCTAAGTCTGATCTCGTTGTTTGTAGATCTTCAAGCCTCGTGCTTGTGATTCTTCGCTGATAGACTCTGTTAGTCCTAGCCAGAGCCTCCATCATCATATGAAATATGGTCAGTTTACTTAACCCTTTGGGACTGTCGACCCTCGTTTGCATGATTTATCAGATTTTAAATTTCCTTTAGATGAGGCTATCCTTGAAGCCATGAATATGGTTTCTATACCGTGGGAGGACTTACACCGTGGTTTGTGTTTTCTTCCCTTTTGGGAGACTTTCCAAGTTGACTATCGAAGAGACTCTTGGTCTGAGCCTAGAAGTGGGCTCTACCTGAACCAATTTCATACACGAGTCGTAGCTCCCTGGAGTCTTCGTTAAGCCCTTTTCAAACTCTCTAAACATGAAAAGATTGCCGAGCGATCTTGTTTTCCTTCACACTCGCCAAACTCAAATTTGAAGGCACGTCTGTACGATAGTTTACCCCTTTTTCAGTTTGGATGGTCAATTTTATGAACAAAGGTATGCTCTAGGAACTTTGGTTCGCTAGAACAATATTGTCAGGTATAAGTTTAACCCTTTTTCGGGCCTAAGGGACTAAATTTACGAAAAGGGAACCCCCATGGAGTCCATAGTTAAGCTCTTTTTAGACTCCCTAAAATTGAAAAGATTGTTGAGTGACCTTGTTCCTTCACACTCATTAAAATGGTCTGGAAGAACATCCCCTACGGAGTCCATAGTTAATTTATTTTCAGACTCCTTAAAATTGAAAAGATCGTTGAGTGACCTTGTTCTTTCACACTTGTTAATTGGTTTAGAAAAACATCTACTGGCATGAGTTTACCCCTTTTTCTGGCTTGTAGATTAAGGAGGAAAAAGGTACACCTCGGGATATTCATCTCACCGGGAGAGTTCTCCTAAGTAGATTTTATACTTTTTTCGGGCTAAGGAGACTAAATCTAGAAAAAGGCTATGAGTCCATAGTTAAGCTCTTTTCAGACTCCTTAAAATTGAAGAGATTGCTGAGTGATCTTGTATATGTCACACTCATTAAAATGGTTTTGAATAGACTTCTTTTCGATGCTAGTTTATCCCTTTTTCAAACCAACTAGACTACCTTCGAAAAAGGTACCACAACTTAGTCTTCTTTTATGCTTTTTTAGACTCTCTAAAAATGAAAAACCACCGAGCTTACCTTCTTTGGGCTCGTTTAAAATTACATTGAAGGACATTATCATTGTGTCCTATTAATTGCATTTTCATTTCTGCGTCTTTGGCCTAATGTCAGGTCCATGTTGCTCTCAATTGAACCTTTGAAGCATGCCTTATATGCAAGCCTTGTAGCACTTTGCCTTTGCATCTTGACACCTTGACCCATGGAGAAATTTTCCTGAGTGTCCTTTCCCTGCACATGTCTCCTTCCTCTGAGAATTAGTGTGTTCCTTGCACTTGGAACTAGTATGCTTGCGACACTCATTCCTCCTTTGTAACGTAGCATTCTTTTATTCTTTTTCAAGCTTTCCAAAATTATTGAAAAAGAAAAAAAAATCAAATATACCCCAAAAAGAGGATGGGAAAAGTATTTTCTTTTTATGGCAGCACATTGAGTCGCTCTTAGACAAAGCACACCCTTCCATTTGTTCATCAATCTCTGGGATTTAATATGACCTTAGGAAGTTTTTCTCCCTACATAGAGTTGTGACCTCCTCTGTTTGGTTATTCTTCCAAACACTTGGAGAGTTTGTGTTGCCTCCTACATCGTCAACTTATGTCAAAAGTCATGCTACCTGAGTCTAATCATCTATCGTGATAATGTCCAAGGGAAGTTTTACCCAGCTTGAGTTGGCCTCTTTGTAGTTTGTCTCTGTTGGATCATGTTGTCATTGATGTCAATGGTTTGACTGATTGATGTCAAGTGATTGATTGATGCCAAAGGATTGATTGATTGATGATTGATGTAATTTAATATGTATTTTCCTTGATGAGAATGCATAGATGAAGATGGATCAATGAGTTTTCATTGATATGATGAATATGGATCAATGAGTTGTCATTAATACATGATGAATATGGATCGATGTGGTTCCATTGGTATATGATGCATTGTTGGAAAAATGTATAGATGACTCATTATTGTCTTATCATAATTAATAAGGTGCACAAATGGATGAACTCTAAAGTGGTCCCCTTATGGTGAAATCCCTCATGGAAAGACGCTTTGCGGATTGAGTTATCCTAGAAGAATGGTTGGAGGAACCATTCTTGTATGTGGAATAATGAGATGAATATCAATGAAGTTGTTGGTGAAACTATCCTAGATGGATAGTGCTTTCCATACCATTTATGGTGGTATGTGGAATTTCACATAACTCCCCATGGTTTGAGAGTCATGGCCTTACGAAATTGAAGAACCCCCATATGAAGGCTTGAAGCCCCCAAGGTCAAAAAAGTCAAAGTGACCTAAAAGAAGAAATCATTATTTAAATGATAAAGTAAAATGACAAAGTCAAGGGATATTATTTAAACAATAAAGAGAAGTGACAAAATCAATAAATGATAAAGTAAGGTGACAAAATCAAGAAGGAATATCTAAATGATAAAGTATTGGAGAACTTTCTATTTATGGAAAATGGTTAACCCTAAAATAAGGAAAATAGGTTAAGTGACCTAGAAATGGATTAAGTGACCTAAAAATGGGTTAAGTGACCTAGAGGATGAAAGTATAAATAAGATAGCAATGGTCTATTGTAGATCATCCTTTTTGTGGATCAATAGAGAGTTTCTTGTGAGAATATCTTTTGGAGTATTGATGAAGAGCTTCTTGTGAGATCTTCTTGAGCATTTTTGGTGTGGAACACTTGAGAATATTTAAGATATATAGGTGAATGAGGTAACCAAAGGATATATAAGATGAATTTCAGAGGGAAGGTGAAGAAAAGAGGGCCAAAATTCAAGGGAGGATAAATTATTTTCATGATGCTTTCTAAGGTATGTTATTTACAGGTCATCTCACCATTTTCATAATAACTTGATTTATATAATGATTTAGACCATGATATTGATGTGGAATTGAGGAAACATATCCAAGTATCTTTGGTAAAAAATTCATCTTTTGGGTCGTTGTATTTTTGGAGATACACTCCATGGAAAATAGGGTTTGTGGATAGTCCTGAAACTAGTTTAAAACGGGTGTTTTGGGTAAACACGTCATAAATTCTTCATAATAGATCCACATTCAGTGAGACAATTTTTTTTCGTTAGAGTACAATCTGCAGTATGTTGTGTAATAGTTTAAGATCGATTCAAGAAATAGTCTGTGCGAGGCACGCTCTACAAGGTCGCTCTCTAGAATAAGCCAGAATTCAACAAGGTATGCCATTTTTTCTATAAATCATTTTATGAGAGGTTCCAAGTAGTGACACCTGGAGGAATTGCATAAAACACATTGAGTAACATTGTCTATTGGTTTCATATTATTATTCATTATAGGTACAAAGTTATGATTATTTCAAGTTAGGGTTGTTGACTAATCCAAAACTAGTCATGGTTGAGACAAGCAGTTGATGAGTTGGCACATACATGAGGTGTATAGTTGATTATGTTGGTACATATTGATGAGTAATTGTTGATGATTAGTTTACACATGATTTTTATATACTTGGTACATGGTGGGATGCACTTGTTTATGGTACAGGTTGATTACAGGTTGTTTGGCACAAGTTGGTGCATGGTTGATGCATTTGTTTATGGTACAGATTGATATCTGTTGAGAATTGTTTCCTCATATTAGTTGGTGTTGAGGGTGTAAGTTGAGTCCTTCATTATAGAGATGGTGATCTTGTAGAGTTGTACTCTATTCAGTTGTTGCTGAAAAACCCTAGGGATTGTAGTCCATAATAAAAAGAAAATTGTACATACATCTTGTGTTCTTTGTGTTCCTTGTGGTGATGACTTGTTGATGATATATTGCTGATATATGTTTCTGATATGTGTTGACATTTATCTGGTTATAAATGACAACAATGAGTAATGATTTAATGGTGATTTTTGACTAAGGAGTTTTGGGAAAAAGAGCCCTACACTTTTCACCCCCCCGTCTTAGTGTAGTCGGTGTGTTCAATAATTGGTTTCAGAGCAGGCCTTCACTACAAGCCTTAACAAGATTGAAGGAGATCCATATACACACAAATGAATGATAAAGTTCCAATCCTTGATGATGAAAACTATTATACTTGAAGAATAGAGATGAGAGTACATTTGAAGGAAATGGGAGCAGCTATTTGGAAGGCAGCCATTGGTGGATCAGTTTCATTGAAGAACAAGTCAAAGGTTGAAGCTCAAAGGGAAGGAAAGAAGAATGATGCATTAGCTTTCAATACCATTCTCAGTGGACTCTCAAGCCCTATCAAAGAAAGCATGGAACAATGCACTTCTGCCAAGGATCTATGGCTAAATCTAGAGGAGACATATCAAAGAAAGAAGGAGAAGAAAGACATTGAAGACAACTCCATCAAGACACATGAAGGTAAAGAATATCCAAAAACTCTTGGTTTCATTATTTCTAAAAGTGATGATGTCAGAAAAAAGGAATATCTTGAAGACATTTCAAATGAAGGAAAAGATGTTGACAAAAGGGATGAAGGTAAAGAATCTACACAAACCCTTGATTGCAATAATTCAATATGTGATGATGAATTTTTCTCTACAAGTGAAGAAGAAAATCTAGAAGTAGTTTGGATAAAATCAATTGATTGTTATCCCATGGAAGAAGTAGATGAAAAACTATTGGAGCTTAAAAGGAAGGCTGAAGATGGTTTATATGAATATAACAATTGCCATTATTATATAGACTATAGCTATATTCGGATAACACTAAAAAGTTTCTCAAGAAGTGTCAAAGGCCCATCTTGAAGTTAAAGGGAATGCTCAAAGAACTAGAAGAAAGTAGTAAGACTCAATTAGAATAAAAGGAAGAAGAGATCACAATAATAGAGAATGAAAAATAAGATATGAATGTAGACAATGAGATTAGAAAAAGTTTTGAAACTATTGTCCATCTCAAGACCCAAATTGAAGAAGCCAAAAGAATAGATGAACTATTGAAGAATCAAATAAATGAAAAGGAAGAGTCATGTTGAAAGTTAGAAGCTGAAATTGTTGACCTTAGAGAGAAGGTAGAGAAGTCAAACAAATTCTTGAATAGCTCAAGAATCTTGGATGAGATCTTGGAAAGTCAAAGATTACCATGTGATAAATCAGAACTTGGATACAAAGGAGAAGTTACACATGTTGAAGAAAACACCTCAAAGAAGCATGAGGTAAGTCCATAAAAGAAGGAAGACAATGTTACAAAACAACCATATACACAAGGAAAAGAAAATTTCAAAAGAACAAAGCAAGGAAGACATCAAGAAGCTATTCTCGAGACACCAAAGCAAAGGTATGAAAGTTTTTTTCATGGGCATTGTTATTCATTTAACGGATATTGTCACAAAGCTTTTGAATGTAGATCTTATGAAAGGAGATATAATGGAAGATTTTAAAACACCATGAGGTGTTGGAGATGTGATTAAGTAGGACACATTGTTGTTCACTATAACACCATGAGATGCTACAACTGTAGTGGATTTGGCCACAAATCCTAGGAGTGTTGGAACACAAGAAGAAATTCCATGATGAGGACTTCAAATAGCATGGCTAGAAGAAGGAATGAAGTAAGGAAGGGATACATCTTTGAAAAGATGGATACTCAGAGCTTAAGTTCTGAGGAGTGGGTGAAGAAGACAGAGCAGCCAGAACAAAATGAAAGACTAAAGGGAAGTTCAAAAGTGTCATCTGCTGAGGCATATGCAGGTGACAGTGGTAAAAATTGCATACATACGCAGGCTGACCTTGAATAGGTTACGTACATACACGATCTGTTGTGCAGCAGGTCATGTATATGTGGTAAATCCTTGGGAAAAAGGAAATGCACATGGCTTGTAGCTTGATGTGATGGTATAACTCTGTGATGCAGGGTTTGACATGGTTTATTGCAAGTTCTGAAACTGTTTGCTACAATTTTTCATGATTCTATATTGGATTATGTAAGGTGATGATGAAAAATAAAATCTTGGGTCATGGGACTAACCCATGAACATGGATTGATGCATTTTCTGTTGAATAACAATGTTGGTTATGACAATGAAGTTATGACACCTTGGTTATGTGATATATCTTGATGATGTATTGGAAGATTACTTGTTGGAAAGCTTGATGCATTCACTTAGCATATGGATGGGATACACATTGGGACATGTGTTTGGGGAGTTGATGAGGTGATCATGTTGTACATCATTGTGGATCTATAGTTGATGCATGATTGGTACTTTTCTAGTACATTGATAGAGGCACCTACTAGCAGGTTGATTGGCACATGTTTTATGGAGGATTTGGCATACATGTATTGGATTCATCATTTTGTGGTATTGGTGCATGGTGGTGTACATGTTTTGGTACACTTATATATGGAATATGCTTAATGATACTATGTTGTTGGTATTACTTGATTAGAAAAACAATTGGTATTTGTTTAAGATACATGATTGTGGCACTTGGTTTATGATGGAGACATATCATGAGTGATATGACACATGGTTGTCATATTGGTAGATGCACATGGTTGGCATATCAGTAGATGCACATGGTTGGCATATTGGTGGATGTACATGGTTGGCATATTGGTAGATACACATGTTGGCATATTGATAGAGGCATATGATTGATACATTTCATGGATGATATCTTTTGGCACATTGCATGATGTTGATGTACATAGGTGTTGTGCATGATGAGCACACATTTTTGTACAGGATGTGCTTGGTTGATATTTTGCTCATGATTATTTATTTCATTGTTGACATATCCTTTGATTCATGATACTTGGTAGAGCATGAGTTTGATGCATGAACAGGTCCAAGGATTGTTATATGGTAGCACATTGTTCATCTCACAGAGAAGATAGGGGAGACATACCCATAGGGGGAGTCATTCTTTTTCCCATGATTCTAGGAGGAGATATTTATTAGATGCATACCTAGAAAAGAGCCCTATATTTGAAGAAAGAGAACAGAGGCATAATTCCAGGAGGACCGATGGTCACAGGGGGAGTATGTTCGATGTATTTTCAGCATTACATCAGAGTGATATCCCTTGTTCAAAAGGGGAGAGATTATTCAGAGGAATATCAAAGGCACTCAGACAGGGGGAGCAGCCCCAAGGAAAGTTCAATAAGGGGGAGAAGCCCCAAGAGGAAAATGGCCCTTTTCCATTAATGTAAAAGGGGGAGAGATAGTCACATTGATGTGATTAATGATTATTGATTGGGAGAGATAGTCACATTGATGTGATTAATGATTATTGATTGGGAGAGATAGTCACATTGAATATTGATGTAGAGCATGCCTTATCTACATGTTGACATCAATAATTGGTAATTGGTGTTGACATCAATATTGGTATTTCCTTCAATGCCAAAGGGGGAGATTGTTGGATCCTGTTGTCATTGATGCCAATGGTTTGATTGATTGATGTCATTGATTGATTTCAAGAGATTGATTTAAAGTGATTGATTGATGTAATGTAATATGTATTTTCCGTGATGAGAATGCATAGTTAAAGATGGATCAATGAGTTGTCATTGATATGATGAAGATGGATCATTGAGCTGTCATTGATACATGATGAAGATGGATCGATGTGGTTTCATTGGTATATGATGCATTGTTGGAAAAATGTATAGATGACTCATTATTGTCTTATCATAATTGATAAGGTGCACAAAGGGATGAACTCCAAAGTGGTCCCCTTATGGTGAAATCCCTCATTGGAAGACACTTTGCGGATTGAGTTATCCTAGAAGAATGGTTGGAGGACCCATGATTGTATGTGGAATAATGAGTTGAAGATCAATGAAGTTGTTGGTGAAACTATCCTAGATGGATAGTTCCTGCCATACCATTTCCGGT
>JASDQU010686060.1:24682-35519 GCA_032191745.1 Picea mariana | reverse complement strand
TCTCGTATAATGATGAGGATGTTAACCATCATCATCTTCATCATATATATACACAATGATGATGACGTTAACCATCATCATCATCATATATAATGTTGATATTGAAATATTTTATGTATGGCCAACATTGAAATAATTTTTAAATTCTACGTGTCAACTCCATGTTGAGCACAAAAGGAATTACACATCTCCCTCATATTAGGCCTCATATTGGGTTATCAAAAGCGTTTCTATGCACAATAAGAATTTTTCTCTCTACATAAAAATCTAATATAAAATTATTTTACTTAAGTTGGATATTAAAATATATTTTTAATTCCATGTGTCAAACCCATGTTGAGCATGAAAGGAATTACGCATCTCATTCATACTCAATTGTAGAAAGTGTCTTTTGGAACAATACATTTTTTCTTACTTTAATATATATATATATATATATATATATATATATATATATATATATATATATAGATATAGATATAGATATAGATATAAAGACGATATTAAAATAGGTGTAAGTAAAAATATTTTATTTATGGCACATGTTGAAATTAATTTTTTTAAATGCAAGATGTCAACTCCATATTAAGAATTGAAGGAATTACAGATCTCCCTCATTCTAGGAAGTAGAAAGAACCTATCAACGAAAAAATATTTTGTTTCCTTTCAGTTATTATCTCTCTCTTTCTCTCACTCTCCTTATATATAGATTTGATTTATTTATGGCTAACATTGATTTTTTTTTTTTAAATGCCACGTGTCAACTCCATGTTGAGAACATAAGGAATTACACATCTCCCTGGTATTGGGCTATAGAAAGCACCTTTCGATGCTATAAAACATCAATGTTGGTTGTTTAAACACACACACACACACACACACACATGGTTTAATATTTAAATTTGAGTCCTAACAATGGTAGTGGTAGCCTGACATAAATGGTTTCACACATATCAAAGGGATAATTGGGTTCCAGCTGCCTCCTTGCATGGAGTTGATATCAAGGAATAATGAATGGATATGATCCATTAGTTGATTGTTATTATGACTTGATGTCAGAATATGAGATATTCTCTTCTCCCAAACTTCTTACATTTGCCACTCTTCTTGCATTTGACGGTTCCTTGCACGATTTGGGAAGGGACTCGAAGCTCCCTCTATCAGGTTGCTACTGGGAAAATGCAGCTCCAACTTGACAACACATCTCGTTGGGTACTACAGAGCCTCACTCTCCTAACAAGGACATTTTAAATCCTCATAGTTATTCACAAGGGGATTTGTGTGATGCTACTAAGGCTACTGCCTCTCCCTTGTCCAGGCTTCCACTGCCTTCCAAGTCACCCTCAAATTCAAATTTAGTGAAACTCTCCATAGAGAAAAAAAAAAAGGGAACAAGAAGAATCCTTTGTGAATTTCCCTTCCTTGGATGTGAGATCAGATCCAATCTATGAGTTGCATCCACATGTAAGAAAACAATTCAAACAAATCATAAAATCTTTGGGTGGACTAGTTGCACTTGTGGGAGAGGATTTATAGGTTTCCCAAATTGTCGATTTGCATGGTCATGAAATTGTTGGAAATTTTGTGGGTAGACATATGGAGTACAAAACAGTATTGGCCTCAATGGAAAAGGAATGTCAGTCATCCCTAGGCTACCTACCAATTTTCCATATTCTATATAGAGGTTGGATGGGGGTGATCTTTCAGACTAAATTTGACACGGATTCTATCCATGTTGGTCAATGGTATTGGGATCACCACCTTTTTCGTTTTAATCCTTGGCACTCTTTCCTAAACACTCAAGAGGAGAGCCTCTCCAGTCTTCCAATTTGGATCAAGCTCCTGAATCTACCTATAGAATTATAGTTGGATGAGGGGCTTCATGCCATTAGCGAGGTATTGGGCAACTTTATCACTGCAGATAAGCGCTACAAATCCTCAAATTATCACTTAGTAGCCCAAATTTTGGTGGATTTCGATCCCAAAAATGGTCTCTATGAATCGATGGATATCGTGCTTGGGGATAAAATCTACACTCAATAGCTTGATTATCTTCATTTTCCTTTTAGATGTGCTCGCTACCATCGTGTGGGACATTTGCATGTAGAATGTGAGCTTGGATTTTGCAAGTTTGACCAACCCCTTTCCCAAGGATATTTATAGCCTCCACAACACAAGTCTTCTTCAGATAAAAAATATTCCTCGCCTACTCCAATTTGCACCAAAAACATTGACCGAAAATCCATCGAGGAAATTTTTTTGGAACATAATGTACCAACTCATTAAAAACATGCAAAATCTATTTCTAGTGACACAATTCAAAAGGTAGGGGTGTCTATGGCGTTGAATAAGTTAATTGGATAACTTGAGCTATTAGAGACCTAACATAACACTTTGGCATCCATTTGGGAAGTGACTCTTCATTATCTCCAAGGTGTTGGTAAGTTTCCATTTCCGAATAATCATATCACCACTCTTTGTTCTAATTTTCCTAAAAATGCTTCTATTGTTAGATTGGGGGTGAGGAATGAGCCTCCCCCTAGCATAGAGGCTTCCCTTCCAACTGCATTTTCACAATTGTCTTACGATTTCCCTCATGGATTTTCTCCTTGTTTAAATTCCCCATCTCCCCTAATCCCTCATCGTAGGTTGAGTCCTTCTTCCTTGGATCCAACCTCTCTCTCTTGTTGGGGAGAGACTCATATCTCCTACTCCCTAAGGGTTTTCATGTCAGTTTCTTGGAAGGCTTAGGCCCCAATTTTTTTAAATAATTTGTCCCTTCAAAATTTTGACATAAATATACTATTAAGTATGCACAAGAAAGGGCAACTCATGAGGTCTGTCAAGGTAAAAAAAAATTAATAACTAGGGTCCTTAGAGTGGGAATGGCCTCATACAAGGTTTCTCAATGATCATTTTATCTGTAAACATTTTTTTCTTAGGAGGGAAAGCCAAAATATTGTCCCTATGCATTCTTTGAGATAGTTTGAAGCCTGATATAATTCTCCTCCAATAAACAATGGGTATCTTTGAGTATGTTATTTTTATATTAAGCGTCTCTTTCTTGGCTAGAAATTCATTGGGACGGACTCTGTGGAATTATTTGGTGGATTACTTACAAAATCATCCCCTAGGACCTCACTTATTAATTCCTAATATATTTTCTTTGGTTTATTTACAGATTTTTTATCCTCGAGCTAAATCGACACTTTAAAATTCTCAATGTCTATGGCCCATATTCCAACAAGGAAACATTCTAGAAAACAAACCCTTAGATATAATTTAGCTTCAAATAAAATTCTAGTTCTTGGTGGTGACTTAAAATTTAGAGTAAATAAAGACGAGGTTTGGGGCATGTTGGGCCAAGAGGAAAAACTCTCTAACCACCTTTCAAAGAAATTCGAAGATGCAATTTAGTTGATATGGAACTTGTGGTTTTGAAAACCACTTGGTATAACAATAGGAGAGAGGATGATGGTATCCACAAACAACTAGATCTCTTTCTAGTCAAAGAATATTTACTCCAATCCATACATAATTATCATTCCTAGGTGGGTTTGATACATTGTTCATACAGTTGGCCCATTTACTTGGAACTTGGTAATCCAGATTCAAAACCAGGCTCTCCCTTCAAACACAACTCCAACCGGTCTAACATCGATGAATTTAAGAAACTATTCTATTCCACATGGATTCCCTTCTCTGCATTAAGGGGTCTGTCCTCTAGTGACCATATTCTAGAGAATATTCAGAAATTGAAACAATCAACATCAGCTTGGGACAAATCTTGTAGATAAGCTCTTCGTAAGGACCTCAAAACTATTGAACAAAATATGGAGGCCTTGTGCAAGCGGACATTAGGAAACTCGTCAGTTGACGCAGAAATAAGGTATCAATGTAAAAAGTTGGAAGACAAGTGCCATGCCATTCTAATTGAGAAGGAATATATGTGTCGACTCAAGTGACAAGAGTCATTCCCTCTAGTTATAGGTTGGAGACCATAACAATAAGTACTTCCAAAAATTTTCTAGTCACTGGCAGAATCATAATACTATATGGGAACTAGAGGATCAACGAGGTAACAAGAAAAGGGGATTCTCAAATATTGTAGAATTGGGGGTCTCACATTTCAAAGAACTCTTTGAAGAGAAAGAGCATGAATCTATTAAGTATATGCTATGTCTCTTAAGACTCTTCCCAAAAATGCTTGATCAAGAAGACACCAGAGAATTTTTCAGAGAAATAACATTGGAAGAGATATGTGGGGCTTTATATATGTTCAAAAAATAAAAAAAGTCACGGCCCAGTTGGTTGTACTATAGAATTCTACCAGTACATTTTTGAGCTAGTGGGAAGGGATCTAGTTCTTGTCTTAGAGGAGATCAGAAAGGAGGGTAAACTAAAACAATCCTTTAACACTAAGTTCCTAGCCTTGATTCCAAAATATGATCTTCCAGCCTCCTTTGAAAACTTTTAACCCATTTCTCTTTATAAAAGCCTCTATAAAATCCACTTTAACATCATTGTTATGTGATTGAGGCCTTTCCACTTGTTGATCATTTTTTTTTATAAGTATAGTATGATTTATTTTACACTTTTCTTGGCCTACTTTTCTCTCTTCTCTTACATTTGAAAACTTCCAAGCACTTAGTCGTTTTCCGAAATACAGATGCGGAGCTTCATAACAATTACTAAACTCTCTTTTAATTACTCAGGTCCTGCTATAGAGGGAAAACCCCCCTATGGACTACACTAGGGTTCAACATGTAGGAAGATCTAACCGTATAAAAGTCTCCTACGTTTTATAACTACCCCGAATATACCCCACTATCATGCATAAAATACAAAGTAAAAGGATCCAATAACTCTACCTTAAACTCTGCATCCGGTGTTGATCCTTTTACGTTCAGTTGTTCCTCAACTACAAGTCGCCTCCCAAGGCCGACCTGTATTCATAAACATACAAAAAAATAACTAGGAACATGCATCTCATATATGAATTAGTGGGTTAGATGTTATAATCAAATATAATTCAAACATAAAGATTGAACACATCATATTCGGGACAGAAAAAGTATTCCTTTTTATTAATCTCACAAAGTTACTTACAATGAGATCGATGACTGCTCCTCGAACCTGGTCCGGGCTCCTCTTCACCAAGCTCCAACTGTGCTTCCATGTATCTTTCTCCTCTTCATCTCTCTCTAGGGAATGGATTAGGCTTGCAATGGAGGAAAAAGGAAAGAATAGGGAATTCTGGCTCAAAACTCACAATGTGGCTGCAAATTCTTGGGGCAAGGGGGGAAAGTGAAATGGGCAGAGTTTCATTGTTCTTATGCTTAGCTATGGAATGAGACCCCAACACCTCTTTTTATATGAAAAAAAGGATGGTTATTCGATTGGGTCACGGGCTATAGGCGATGGGACAGTTGGAAAACTACCCAATAGCCCGTAATCTCAATGAATTCCTTGCAACTTTTTAATTTTTACAACTTTTGTGAGTATACACAGGCTGTAATAGTGCAGCTGGAATATGTACGTGAGTTGTAGTGGTGCAACAAGCGTGTGTGTGCGGGTAGTAATGGTGCAGGGCATGTACATCTTCAAAAATATGGTTTTTAAGAAGAGCTACTTAGTGATGGCTTGGTAAAAATAGCAAGTAATATGGCTTGATGTCAAGTATGCATGTATGGAGAAATTTAGGGTTATAACAGATGCCCCCCAATGTGTGAGGTCAGAAGATCATCTGATGGCCGAAATACATTACAAATCTTCACCAACGTATGAAGTGAGTGAGCGCAGGACCAGAGTTCTGGAGGTGTCATCTGCAAAATAATAATTGTTTCACTGAGGCGGGCATACCCATGCTCGGGATGAAACAAATCATGGCTACCAATCAAATACACTGCAGATCCATGTTATATAACTATATAAAGTTTAAACGTGAGCAATAAACAAAGGATCTACATCTCAAAATCAAAGATATACATGTATAGTATCCATCTTCAAGAAGCCAATGATTCCTGATGGTTGGAGATGAGGCCTTCGGAGCTCGTGAAACAACTTCAAGATCTTCAAAACTAGGGTAGGAGTGTAATGTGAGTGTATGACTTCACTACCCAAAGGTCTTTGATGGCTTATAGGGGAAAAGACAAGAGGATCTCGGTGATCAGGGAGAGAACTTCAATGATTTCAAACAAAGACTTGATTGGACTTTGGGATGGCTGAGAATGAAGGAAAGAGACTGTTGAACACACCGACTACACTAATTAACACACCAACTACACTAAGAGGGGGGGGTGAACAATGTAGGGATCTTTTTCCCAAAACTCCTTAGTTAAAAATTACCATTAACTCATTACTCATTGCTATCATTTATAACCAGTTAAATGTCAACACATATGAGCAACATATATCAGCAATATATCGTCATCAAGTCATCACCACAAGGAACCCAAAGAACACAAGATGTATGTACAATTTTCTTTTT
The DNA here is from genome assembly GCA_032191745.1 of Picea mariana. NCBI lineage: Eukaryota > Viridiplantae > Streptophyta > Pinopsida > Pinales > Pinaceae > Picea > Picea mariana. Next base: position 29,029 of record JASDQU010686060.1, on the reverse strand, counting down.
ATTACGTACTACAATCCTTGGGGGTTTTCAGCAACAACTAAATAGAGTACAAATCTACAATATCACTAGGTCTATAATGAAAGAATCATCCTACACCCTCAGCACCAACTGAGATGAGGCAACAATCCTCAATATATATAAATCTGTACCATAAACAAGTGCATCAACCATGCACCAACCTATGCCAAACAACCTGTAATCAACCTGTACCATAAACAAGTGCATCCAACTATGTACCAGGTATATACCAATCATGTGTCAACTGCTCATCAATAATGACTCATCAATATGTACCAACATCATCAACTATACACCTCATGTATGTGCAAACTCATCAACTGCTTGTCTCAACCATGACTAGTTTTGGATTAGTCAACAACCCTAACTTGAAATAATGATAACTTTGTACCTATAATGAATAAATATCTGAAACTAATATACAATGTTACTCAGTGTATTTTATGCAATTCCTCCAGGTTTCACTACTTGGAACCTCTAAAAAAATGAGTTATAGAAAAAATGGCATACCTTGCTGGATTTTGGCTTATTCTAGAGAGAGACCTTGTAGAGAATGCCTCGCACGGAATATTTGTTGAATCAATTTGAAAATGTTACAAAACATACTAAATACTTTAGTATAAACAACACAATTGGTCTCATTGAATTTGTATCTGTTATGAAGAAGTTATGACGTTTTTACCTGAAACAGTTGTTTTAGACTAGTTTCAGGACTAGCCACAAACCCTATTTTCCACGGAGTGTATCTCCAAAAATACAATGACCCACAAGATTAATTTTTTACCACAGATACTTGGATATGTTTCCTTAATTTCATATCAATATCACGGTCTGAATCATTATATAAAAAAAGTTATTACGAAAATGGTGAGATGACCTGTAAATAACATACCTTAGAAAGCATCATGAAAAGAATTTATCCTCCCTTGAATTTCGGCCCTCTTTTATTCAACTTCCCTTTGAAATTCGGCTTAGATATCCTTTGGTTACCTCATTAACCTATATATCTTCAATATTATCAAGTGTTCCACACCAAAAATGCTCAAGAAGCTCTCCATCAATACTCCAAAAGATATTCTCACAAGAAGCTCTCCATTCATCCACAAAAAGGATGGTCTACAAGAAACCATTGTTGCCTTATTTATACTTTCATCCTCTAGGTCACTTAATGATCTAAAAATGAAGAAGACTTGTATTCTTGAAAATATTTGCAAGTTAAATTTATGTGTTAAAATGCAAATGGATCAACTTTGCAACACAACTTTAATAGGATTTACTCATTTAAGATGCATATAAACAACAACATAATCAATGAACAGAAAACACATAACACAATAAATGATAAAGGAGTTCACCCCTCTCTTGGGCTACATCTCCTGGTCCATCTTCCAATGGATCATTTGTATTATTTGCTCAAAGTTCTCAAAAATGCACTTTACAGTGCTCAAAATGCCAAATAGACTACTCCAATGGCTTCAAAATGTCCAAAAACCCCTAGCTGGGCTTTTTCGGCACCTCGTTTGGCCAAAAATTGAAGTAGATAGGCTTCCTGGAAGTCTCCCCTTCAAGCTTGTTGTCTCTGCATCTACAAAACGCACCTCTCTTGGCTCAACCTGGCCCACACGCAATTTAAAGTGTAAAAACTTGGCACCAGGCACAACCGCACAATCGGTCCAAACTGTCGAATAGTTACGCGCCGGCCTTAACTACCAAGGCCCGTGGGCACATGGTCGTCACATGACCGTGCGCTATAACACAGGAGGGCTTAAGTTTAAAATCGTTGATATAACCGTAATGTTTAAACCTGCGCGCATATATATGTTGGTCACATGTCATATCAAACCGTGCACATTCAAATGGTTATAACATATGTTACGGCGGGTCTAACTGCCGTAGCACCGGTCGTATACAATACAACATATATCCACGGGCCGGGCTTAGCCCCAGCCTGGTCCACGCCCCAACATACATTTATACGATGTTAAATACATTGCAACACATATATATATCAAGTAGCATGTGTGGGTGCGCCAGTTGGGCGTCCTTTCCTAAAGCTTTACCCTACCCCAGAGGTCACGGGGTCGACTCCTGCCGAGTGCAAAGATTTTAACCAACAAACAGGTGACACGTGGCAGCCATTGATTGGGCCATGTGTCGCCATCCCATTCGCTGCCAACAAATCATGTCACATGCCAACTGTCCAATAACTATATTCCATGTCATCGTACGACCTGCCACATCATCGTCTGCACGGACTGTACGGACTGTACAGTCAGCATCCCTTTTTTGCATGTTTGCCATTTTGAACAGAACGCGATATCTCTCGCTCCCGATGTCCGTTTGATCCCAAACGAGTTGCATTGGGTTCACAACGATGAGGCCTACATTCTCGTTCGATTTGAAGCGATTCTGAGCACTTTGAATTTTTGAGCAAAATTTGATCCCCTGATCACACCTCCCCATTGGAAAGCTTTTGGACCTCCAAAAGACTATTTTCAATCTATTTGAAGATGAGGGTATAGTTCCCTCACTCTTCCAACCTCAATCCACTTGGCTTTGCTTGGATTTGTACCTTTAATACCAACTCGAAGATATTCCACATTTCCTCGTTTTGAAGTTCGCATTCTCTTGTCAAGGATGGTGTCTTCATGCAGTTCTGTAAGATATTCTGGGGAAAAATGATCTATAGAAGGAATCTAAATATGCTCTCCTTGATCATCAATCAATGGAGGCTCATACAATTTCAAATTCTCAACATTAACAACTGCATACATTTGCATATAAGGAGGCAAATCTAAGCGAAAAGCATTGTTACCAATCTTGTCGATAATCTTGAAAGGACCATATCGAATTGGTTTCAATTTTTTACCTTCTCCTTTAAGCCTCTCCTTACTGATGTAAATACAAACTTCATCTCCAACTTGGAAACTGTGATCAACACAATGCTTGTCATGTCTCGTCTTCTACTTGGCTTGACTCTTTTCCAACTGCTCTTGCACCATTTGATGTATCGACTGAATTTGTTCAATGAACTTTTTCTACCCTATCATTGTCATATTGACCATCGATAGCAATATCCTTCCCAAAGATAAAATCTAAAGTATATTTGGGAAAATAGCCAAAACTTGCTTCAAATGGTGACGTTTGAGTTGAAGAGTGCTTAGCTCGATTGTACGCATGCTGAATGTAATGTAAATGCTCATCCCAAAGTTTAGGATGCTTACTGCAATAAGCACGAAGAATATTTACCACTGTTTTATTTACCACTTCTGTCTGACCATCTATGATGAAAAGATGTGCTCTTTTTAAGTTTAGTGTCCATGAGTGCCCATAAACTTGTCCAAAAACTTCCAACAAATCGAGAATCCCGATCAGAAATAATGGATTTAGGCAATCCAAAATGCACCCAAACATTTTGAAAGAATATTTGTGCCATCTGTTCAGCTGCAACCTACTTTGTACAAGGCATCAAAATATACATTTTGCTAAATCGATCAACCACAACATAAAGATAATCATGATTTCATCTAGACATAGGTAAACCTCCTACAAAGTCCATGGAAATGCTTTCCCAAGGACGAGAAGGAACCGTAAGTGGAGTATACAAACCCAAATTTCGATTGCTAGGTTTACTTGTGGCACATAACAAACATCCTCGAACATATCTTGAAACACTTACATTCATTTTAGGCCAGTAGCAGTATCTTTGCAAATTAGCCATTGTCTTGCCTACACCAAAATGACCAGCAATAAGAGAAGAATGTGCTTCTCTTATAATGTTGATTCTTTCCCCCTGTGGAATACATAACTTGCCAAGATGATACAAAATATTATCATGCACATGGTAATCCAATTCCTCAACATGGTTAGAGTGGCACAAAGTTTCATATACTTCTTTAAAATCAGTATCNCCCCTTGTGGAATACATAGCTTGCCAAGATGATACAACAGATTATCATGCACATGGTAATCCAATTCCTCAACATGGTTAGAATGACACAAAGTCTCATATACTTCTTTAAAATCAGTATCTAAAGCATATTGCTCAACATAACTTCCATGCATGATAGGACTATGCTTAAGAATAATTGAAGCACTAATAATAGGCCTTGAAAGCATATCAGCAACTTTGTTATAAATGCCCTTCTTATACTTGATGACCAAGTGGAATTGTTGTAGAAAACCCATCCATCTGAAGTGCCTAGCTTGTTGTAGCTTTGTTTGTGATTGTAAGTATTGCAGTGGTTGATGATCGGTGTGGACAATGGTTTCTTTCCCCAACAAATAATGTTTCCATTTTTTCACACTTTGTACCAATGCATACAACTC
>JASDQU010686059.1:81939-96577 GCA_032191745.1 Picea mariana | reverse complement strand
GTTGGTGGTCTTGTCATTGTGCTTCTTAAAAACTAATCTGGTGTTGGTTTATACTGTTTTGCAAAATGTCAATCTGTATCGAATCTTTTTCAACAATCAAGCGTCTCTCTCTGTGATCTCTAGATGAGGAACTTGGAGTATGCATCTTTGCTCGACAGCATACTCAAGCTATACCATTCAGCTATTTCTCTAAAGGTCCAAAACTGACTTTAGTCAGGATGATGTCTTTATGCATTTGCTTTCTTTTGCTGGGCACACCACCAAGGCAGCCAGCTTCAAGCGACAAGCCAAACAACTTTCAGAGTATTAGATGGACTGGTCTGCCAAGTCTTTAATGACCCTTTTATTACTTTTTATGAGTATACCCTTCTATAAATATTAATGGTGCTGAACAGAAATCTGGTCCACCAGGATATTGATACCCCGGTATGGTCTGTTCTGGTCTGTTCAATGAGGAAATTGATACCCTGCCGTATATTCCATTCCACAATTCAATGTGTATTTATATGTATTCTCTTAATATGTAACATATTATAATATTTACAAATACATGTGTCATGTGGGCATAAATTGTATGTTTCATTGACTTTAATGAGCAAGAATCCAATGTGTTATATACTGATTATTCTGTAGGTCGACATTTCATTTTTAATTATGATGTGAAGTGCCAGCTCCAAAATAAGGAAATGGCACTGCGGGTACTGCTGAAAATATAAGAAATATTGTTGCCAAATAGCACTGATGACTGAAAGAATTAACATGACATAAGAGAATGGGGTTTTAGTATTGGACCATTGGGTTTAATGTACTGTCATCATTTGCGATCAATGATGGGTCCCCTTGACTTCCACTAACAATTTCATCAATCAGGGACCAGATAAACATGCAATCCCCTCAATAAATGAGTTACTGCATTGTGAGTCACATTCTTGAATGCTCATTCTTCAAAATTCTCCCCAAGCTGTCATTTCTATGTACGATGCTATGGTTTATTTTAATGACAAACAAAAACAAAATTATAATGTGAATATAACTGAATTCATAGTACATCCTATTAAAAATCTAGCCAGTAATCTTACCTGTCAAAAAAGTTCTAAATTTACAGTTATTAATGACAGTATCAACTGATCCAAAAAAAAATCTTATCAATCCACTGATAATAACCATGAATTTGATCAAAAGAGCATTCCATTGAAAATCCTCATAGAACAGAATTGAAAATCCTCATAAAACAGAATACTTCCCAGGTTGAACTGAACCTGGTAAAGAAAGAGACTGTGAGGTATAATCTTCCAAGACTCGTTTCACCTCAGTTTTGGCTTTCTTGACTGATGATTCAGTTGGGCCTTCAATAAATAAATAAAGCTTACGTTCCCCTGGTCCAGCAATTTTCCCAGGAGGATAATATTGGCCCCTCGTGGTAATTGCAGCTCCTGTCCATTCTGAAATAGGCCCCAAGGTCTCCTTGTGAGTAACCTTCCACCGTGCATTTTGTGGGAAGTCATTGATTTCCAATTCAGCTTCATAGTGTTCTGGCAGAGCGTCTTTCTGTATCTTTGCTAGATTATGTTGTAGATTCAGAGCAGCGGCTAGGGCTGCCGCTCTTGCAGCTGCATCACTCGGAACAGGATAGGCACCTGGAAGACCAGATACAGGTATTGCCGGTGTCCCTGGAAGACCCACAATATTTGGTGCCCCTCCTACCCCAGTTTCCCCAGGGAGAGACCCAGCTGTTACACCAGCAGTTAAGAGTGCTCCAGATTTGGGCATTGAAGTCATGTTAGCTTTTGCTGCTATAGCAAAAGCAGCAGCTTGTGCATGAGCTGCAGCTTGTGCAATGTCACCTCCTGCTTTGCGAATTCCTTCATCTTCATCTTCTGAATCAGACTTGTCATATTCATCAAACTGATACTCTCTTGCTTGAGCTTTCTTTGCAGCTTTCCTAGCCTCCTCTTCCTCTTCATTGAACTTGAAGCCACTGCCACCATAGCCAGTGCCATGAGCATGCTCAGTCCCTTGACTCACTTTAGCCATAAACCCATCAGCCAGCTTTTTCAGATCCTTAGGTATAGGTTGTTCAGACAATTCTAATGCCTTTACAAGGTCAGGAGCATATCTTTCTTCCTCCTCGGAAATGAAGGTGATGGCAACACCCTTGCGACCTGCTCTTCCAGTGCGCCCCACCCTGTGCACATAATCTTCATAGTGGTTTGGTGCATCAAAGTTTACTACAAGCTCAAGCTCTTTCACATCTAAACCCCTTGCTGCAACACTAGTGGCAATTAACAAGTTACAGACATTGCTTTTAAAGTCAGAAATTGTAGACTCCCGATCTGTCTGGTCCTTGGCCCCATGAAGGGAAAGACATGGATAGCCATGTTTAAGCAAGTCCTTGAACAGAATGTCACACTTTTCCTGTGAATGTACAAAGACCAAAATTTTTCCCTTTTCATACCACTCACCAAGAAGCTCCAAGAGTCTCAAGAACCTTTCACCTTCAGGGCGAACCTCTATAGACTGTGTTATATCCTTGTTAACAACACTTCGTCCACCAACTTGAATTTCCACTGGCTTATTCAATACCTTGCGAGCAAGAAACTCTACCTGCCTAGGAAATGTGGCAGAGAAGAGCACAGTCTGTCTGTCTGGTCTGGTATTTTGAACTATTCTAGTAATTTGAGGTTCAAAGCCCATATCAAACATCCTATCAGCTTCATCCATAACAAGGTAGGTGACTCTGCGAAGATTCGATATCTTACCACCACTTGTACATAAGATATCAATCATTCTACCAGGTGTGCATACCACAATTTCTGTACCTCTCTTCAAATCACTAATTTGTTGTGCTACTCCTGAACCTCCATAGACAGGCACGCAATTCAATCCTAAAACCTTAGCAAATTTCTTGATATCAGAGTGAATCTGTTGAACAAGCTCTCTTGTGGGAGCCATAATGAGACCAATTGGTCCATCACCTGTATCAAGAGGAGGCTGATCTTTGATATGCCTTAGCATAGGCAAAACAAATGCAAGAGTCTTACCCGAACCTGTTTTGGCTACACCGATACAATCTCTTCCACTCATGATCACGGGAAGGGCCTGGGCTTGAATAGACATAGGCTTCTCGAAGCCTAATTTTTTTATGACTTCAAGGACGTTACGAGTCAATCCAGTCTGATTCCATGTCTTGACGGGCTTCGGCACGTCTTTTCCACGAATCTTCAACTCAAGCTGCTTTCTGTAAAGTGCAACTTCCTCTGATGTCATTAGAGATATTTCTCTTACTTCCCGGTAAAAGTCTTTCCTGAAAGGAGCATACTGCACCTTGGAGTGGTCCACAATGGATAGCTTGTCAACTTTAGTTTTCTTCACTCTCTTCATGAACTCATCATCATCTTCATCGTCCACTTGATCTTCATTGAAGTCTCCACCTTCTTCATTATCCATATCAGAATCCTCACCTGGTATAATTCTCCCCAGAGTGTTCTTAATGGTCCTCTTTGCTTTGGAGCTTAAGCCTTTGGCTTCATTCTCAATTTCATTACTAGGCATGGAATTTTCTGCTGTGCTATTCAAATTTTCCATGTTAGATACAACCAATGTATTCATGAATGCATCCAGAGGATCAACTTCATCTTCAACGTTGGCATCAGATTTACCAATCTTCATGGCCTCTCGGTTCTGCAGATTTTCATCCTCCGAATCAGCCATTACAGCATCTCCATTTTCAGACCCAAAAACATCTCCATATGCTTTCGTAACAGGTAACACATCATCATCATCAGATTCTTCACCTTCAAGGGTCCATTTCTTCCCAGCTTTAGCCTCTGGTTCACCCTTATCCACCCCTCTCTTTTCCTTCTCACTCTCTTCCTTCATTCGCTTCAGCTCTTGCCACTCTTGAACTCTCCGCCGCCTCTTCTCCATTTCTTCATCAAGTCTTCTTTGTTCTTCCTCCGTATCTTCTTCTTCAGCAACATCCTTCTTTCCTTTGAGATTAACGTCCTCATCACTCTCTTCATTCTTCCTCCGCTTTCCATCAAAATTCTTCCTGCCTTTGCCCTCCTCCTCCTCATCCCTGTACCTATCACCTCTACTTCGTTCCCTTTCTCTATCTCTACTCCGAGCTCTCCCTCCATCTCCAACATCCTTATGCCTATCTCTGTTCCTTTCCTTTTCTCTATCTCGACTACGAGCACGGCTGCCCGCATCTTCATCATCTCTATACCTGTCACCTCTATTCCTGTCCCTTTCCCGAACAGAATCTTCTCTTTTCCTCCGCTTCCGATCCCCATCCCGGTCCCAATCATCTTCTGACTCTGAATCCCTGACCCTCTCGGAATCACGCCGCTTCCGCTCACTCTTAGATCGATCATCCCTGTCTCGATCCTTAATCTTTTCCCTTAATTTTTCCCTGTCATCCTTCTCCCGGTCTTTAATCTTCTCCCTATCGTCCCTGTGCCTACTCCTAGACTCCTTTTCCCTATCTCTTGAATCTCTGTACCTTGAATCTCTCGAATCCCTGTGTTTGTCTAAACTTCTGTCTTTGTCCGATCTTCGATAATCCCGGTCCTTTCTCTCAACGTCCCTGTCTTTAGATTTTTCACGATCTTTTTCTCTGTCCTTGTCTCTGTGCTTCTCCACAGCCCGTTCTCGATCACTTTTCTTATAACTATCCTTCCTTTCTGCATCTTCCTTCTTCAATCTCTGTTTTCCATCCTCCATTTTAAAAATCCCTCCTATTAATCCGTTCCTTCACGGAGATAAAGTCTGCAATGTTTTACATTTAAAAAATACATAGACATTAGTTTAAAAAACTGCAAGGCTTTACATCTAAAATATAGATTAAAAAAAATCATCAGAAGATCTATATTTTTGCTCGGAACAGCACTCCCACGTGNTGCCTACTCCTAGACTCCTTTTCCCTATCTCTTGAATCTCTGTACCTTGAATCTCTCGAATCCCTGTGTTTGTCTAAACTTCTGTCTTTGTCCGATCTTCGATAATCCCGGTCCTTTCTCTCAACGTCCCTGTCTTTAGATTTTTCACGATCTTTTTCTCTCTCCTTGTCTCTGTGCTTCTCAACGGCCCGTTCTCGATCACTTTTCTTATAACTATCCTTCCTCTCTGCATCTTCCTTCTTCAATCTCTGTTTTCCATCCTCCATTTTAAAAATCCCTCCTATTAATCCGTTCCTTCACGGAGATAAAGTCTGCAATGTTTTACATTTAAAAAATACATAGACATTAGTTTTAAAAACTGCAAGGTTTTACATCTAAAATATAGATTAAAAAAAAATCATCAGAAGATCTATATTTTTGCTCGGAACAGCACTCCCACGTGCAAAACCAGAAAAAATAAATATAATAAAAAAGGGAGTTTTCAATCAAATAATGCTCAAGTTTTCTACTAATTTTTCAAATAACTCACTCATCGCCATAGTTTTGCCCTGAGATGAAATCTTCAAGGTTTTGCATTTTAAAACAGATCAATTTTATAATAATATTAATGGAATATATTTTTGCTGGGAACACTACTCCTCCCAACAGAACCAGAAATTTTTTTCTTTGTCTTTCCATAAGAAAAAGCGAAAACTGGTTTTACCTGAAATAATGTCGCCGTGAATAAACCCTAAATAGGTGGGTTTTAATCAATCAAAGTTCGAATTCCTCTACTTATCGTTCAAATAGCTCAAACATCACCATATATTTACCCTGACAAAAATTAAAAACCCAAGACGGTGCAAACACAAAAAAAAATTGAGCCATTTTTTGGCAGACGCAGGGTATGAGAGCTCTCACCTTTAATGACTGCAGAGAGTTAAAACCAGAGCCGAACCGAACTGAATTTCGGTGTATGACGACCAAACTTCAAAACCTTGTATTTTTATTCGCCGTTCCAAACCCTCGATTTGCTCTGCTCGGCGTCAAAAGACTCTCATGATAGGTGATGCTCCTCAAATACCAAACATATTTTTTTGTTCCTACCTGTAATCCCCGAAGAAATCATATACGAATGGCAAACTGGGGTCGAACATCCGTTGAGTGCGTGCTCGGGTCAAAAACATTAAAATTTGGACGAGGGTATTAATACTTTGTGTTTTTATAAATAACGAAAGTTATTTTTTTATTATTTTGTATTTTAAAATTATTTTTAAAATACAAAATATTTTCATTATAATAATAATAATAATTTATTTTTAAGGTAACGGTAAAGTCACACATCAAATCGGTGTATGAGACTCTTTGTTTGTGGGACAAAGACATTGTTTAATTGTTAAAGTCTAGAGAGGTTTACATATCCGTTCAAATCAAGAGGGTAGACTTTAGGATTATTATTTCTATAATAAATTATAATTACTATGTTAAAATTTTAATGACTTAGAGATTTTATTTAAGTGGCATTACATAAGTATTCCTTCGACTTAGGTTTGGTATGTATTGTATTAAATTCATATATATATATATATATATATATATATATATATATATAGGTGGAATAAACCACAACAATAATAAAAAGGGATAAAGTATCTTATTAGTCCCTCTCGAAGGCCTAGGACTATAACAATCATTTTTGCGTTCACTGCGTTTTTGTTTTTGCGTTGAACAAAAATTTGGAGTTGTTTTCCAAAGTTTAACTTTGTTGGGAGTGATTTAATTTTGTTTCTTGTCTTCTGAGATGGGTGCATGTACGAGTCTCGAAGTTCTGAGACCATCTTGGTTTCTTAAGCTTGTTATTGTGTCAATTGGTAATTGGGGGACATTTAAAGTTGTGGGTAAAACAATATGCATATATATTTACTATACAATATATATATTGATTTTAATAAATATATATAAATTGTTCACTTTCAATTCTTCATTAAATTTAGTATGATTCATAAATTTTGAAAGGATTTTTGTCTATTGTATGACATGATTTTTTGCGAGAGATTTTATGGATTACAAGGAGTTTTAATTGAATTCTTTTGTTCTAATTAATTGTTGAATTCTTTGTGTTTGATCATGATGTAGTATGTTATAATCTAGGAAGATGGGGTTCTTCCCAAGTTGTAGGTGTTGCGATTAGTGACTTGCAAGACGTCTGGTTTTGGGCTTCTACAAATCTATGTGAAAGGGTAAGAAATCTTGTCCATCTAGTATCTTGCTTTTAACCAGTTGGTTGTCATATTAATTTATGTATTTTAGACAAGTGTGATTAGTTTCTCTAGGTGTTGTTTGATAGTGTGTTTCATGCATAGTGCAGTTACTTATGTTGTGTTACTGGTTGGAATGGTGGAGTGGAATATTTGTTTATGTGTTGTATATGTGAAATAGAATTGGAAGTTGATTATTATTTTGTTTTTTCAAAAGCAAGTTAAGTCAGTCATAGGCTATTACATAAATCATGTACGACGAAAACAATCAAAGGTGAACATGGAAAAAATGTTTGTTGTTTTCAGGTTGTATTATTCACTTTGTTTTTTGGTTGCTTAATGCAGTTATCTACCATGTCATTTGTTATGGTTTAGAAAGATGAAGGTCTTCTCAATTTCCAAGTGATGTGACTCACGACTTACAGGAGTTCTAATTTTGGAGTTTTAGAAATCTATGTTCGATGGTAAGAAATCCTCTACATTGTGTGCTATATGCCAAAGAAAATTAGACATTGATTCGTATTTTCCCTTTCTAGAATTAAGTTAAGTCGGTAGAGGGCTATTTCAGACACTACATAGGTTAGAAAGAATCAGAGTTAAACATGAACAAAAAGAAGGTGTGTTGTTTTGAGCTTGTATTGTTCTTTTTATTTTGCAGTTGCTTGATGCTATGGAGATAACGTAGGTATAAAGTTAGGGAGCAGTGCATTATTTACCATGTATTGTAAAGCAATGTTGCTTTTAGGTTGGATGCATTTTCATATGGTGTTGGGGATTGTTTAGTTGGTGCATTCCACAACCTATTATGTTTGTTCTTTTTTTGCATTTGATCATGATATAAGCCACTATAGTTTAGAAAAACAAGGGCATTTTTTAGGTTGTCTGGAGGCTTTTGCTATGAACATATGTCCGCACTCGATGTAGTTATGTCTTGGGCACCTCCACACTTGAAAAAGGTATATCACTAGCACATCCAACACTTTGTGTATTTTCAATGCTTGTGCAGAAAATTCATGCTAGGTATTGCAGTGCACTTCTGCACCACTAATTGTTATAGGGGATGTAATTTGGATGATATCCTAGTCATTTGTAACATGTTGATTTTTTCGTATTTACAAAGAGAGCGCAACTATTTATAACTACTCCAAGTAAATGTCAGGATTTTGTATGGGTTGGGTAGTGTTTTCTATTTATAATTATGTGTATTTTGAACATAATTCATCTAGGTAAAGGAAATTTTAGTAAACATGTGTCATTCACTGGGGCTTAAAGCAATTTGTGCTCGGTGTTATATTTATCTTTTGGAAATTTCATGGTCAAATGCCTTTTTTTAGGTTGTGTGGAGGCTTTTGCTATGACCATATCTCTGCAGTTGACATAGCTATTTGTTTCTTGCCTCCACACTGCGCACATGTATGTGGCATGCATAGGAAACACTCGGTCTGTTTTCGAGTGTTGTGCGCAGGATCCATGCAATGATCCTTGCAGTATATTATGCTTCCGCGGGTCCACATTTCGAATAGATCTACGCCACGAGTTGTGACAAGCTAGGTAATTTGGAGGATGGTCGAGTCATTTATGGCACATTGATTTACTCAGATTTAGGAGGAAACGACAGGGATTTAGAACTAATGCAAAGTAGATGTCCCACTTTTCTATGGACTACGTAGTGGTTTCTATTTATGGTGACTTTTGTTCCAAAGGTTATTCATGTGTCTAGAAAAGACATTTCAATTGTAACTTACCCGACCCCTTAAGGCCTTCTAAGTGATAAAATATTCAGAAGAACAACAATATGAAGGAAAAGGCTTACTAGCCAACTCTTAATGTATTCACACCAATGGTACATATTTATAGTACAATGGGTGATGCCACCTCATAGAGAGATTTTCTCTAGATTCTAAAATCATGCATGATGACTAGGTTATGCAATCTTAACTAACTCATTAGTAGGATATATTACTAATATCCTAAATGAATAATGCAAATATAGGTGACAATTAGACTTAGTGATTGGTAAGGTAAGCCATAGGCTAACATTCCCCCCTCAATCACAAGTCAGATCAATAATACCAGCAATGAAGCATAAACTGGTATCAATTCCAAATCTTCATACTAAAACTCCATAGTTGAGCCTCAATGAAGAACTACTTGAAAAACTGTCAATCTGGATGTTAAATGATTCATATGAAATGAACTAGAAGAGAGATGAGAAAGGGAAGTGAACAACTGCAATATTTGAACATTCTCTGATTGCTTGACAACTCGATCATTTTTCCAAGTATTTGAGCTAGAAGAATCTGATGTCTTTTGCTAATTGGTGAACATGTAGTATCACCACTCTAATATCATTCTATCACTAAAGTGCTCTCTGAATCTGTGGTTTGGGATAACCACTGACCAATTGATACCATGTATCTGATGATTTTTGGATGACCACTAACCAATTTTGACACTTTTCCAACAACATCCCATTGTATCATGTGTATGATTCAATTGCAAGTCATTGAATCATAATTCTACCAAATTCTTCTATCTACAGACTGTAGTTTCCCATCTGGAAAATTTCATGCCCATATGGCATATTTGTTGTCGAAACTTTCGGTCTTACAACCATCTTCAATTCCATCATCAATTCCCCCCTTTGTTATTTGAAAGGAGAGACTTCAAGTGGTTTCATGAAGCATATTTACTAGATTTTTGAACTTCCCCCTTAAGGTGCAGAGGAGTTACATCATTGTAATCCCCCCTCTAGGCTCAAGAGAGTACCATACTTGTTCCATTTTTGTAAAACACAAAGTGGGCATGTGGAAACAACCACATCTTATCTAATCCTGTGAGGGCCATGCTTAAAAGCTATGCCATAAGGGGACCACTTATGTGAGGTACACAAATGTTATGTGTTGCAACATTAGTCTTTACTCGAGATTGAATTCTACAGTAAGAATTATATAATCGCTTGGTTGTTGATGACCACTACCAAGGATCGATCCACTCATAGTGAATCTTCAATCTTGCAGGTTTCTCCAGTGTTGAACATATGTCTGAAGAATGGTTATGCTTGCCACAATGCTGGCAAGGATGGAGATCAAAACAATAATTCTCCATGTGACCAACTCAATTTCAATGTAAATCATCTTAGGGTTTTTGTCTCAACATGTTATGCTTTAGTTCCTAAGGAAAATAGGACTAAATTATAAAACCGAAGTATGAAGTGTATCTTCATTGGATACTCTGATGAAAAGAAAGGGTGTAGGTTGCTTTCGGATGAAAAATTCATTGTCAATAGAGATGTAATTTTTTATGAAACTGAAAGTAAAAGTTTTGATGAGATTAACCATCTTCTTGGTCGTTTAGAGAAGCAAAACACTAAGGGCAAAGGTAAGTTGAACAAGTCAAAGAAAACATTTTGGTTTGAAAAGGAATTTGTTTCTTTAGAAGACATCGCTTCATCAAAAAGTTCTTATGATTCATCTGATAACTGCAAAATACACTTCTGATACTAAAACTTCAAAAGAATCTTCTCCAACCTCAAATACTTCACATGAAAGGAGAGTCTCAGTTTTTGAAAATCCTCTTTTTAATGATAATAATGGTGATTCAGATCCATAATCCCCTCAACATAAGAGGCCAAAGTGGGTCAAACAAATTCTCAAAAATGTTTATTCAGATGAAATGAAAAAAACAAGAACTAGGGGATCTCCAAGATCATAAGTTAATTTTTCTCATGCTTCCACTGAACCTGCTACTTTTTCTGAAGTAGTTGGACATAAAGAATGGCAGGAAGCAATATTTAATGAATATGATTTAGTACTTGCAAACAGGACTTGGAACTTAGTTAATTGTCCACCTGATGTTAATCCCATCGGTTGTAAATGGGTTTATCGAGTAAAGTACAAGCTCAATGGTAAAATTGACAAGTACAAAGCAAGACTTGTTGCTACAGTTTTTTCTCAACAGAAAGGAATTGATTATGAAGAAAATTTTGCACCCACGGCTAAATGGAATACTATCATAATGGTTATCAATTTGGCTGCACATAATGGTTGGAAATTACATCAAATGGATTTCAAAAGTGCCTTCTTGAATGGTGATCTAAAGGAAGATATTTTCATGACTCAACCACAAGGGTTTGAAGTTGAAGGACAAGAACATAGATTTTGCGAACTTGTAAAGGCCTTATATGGCTTGAAACAAGCTCCTCGAGCTTGGTATGCAAAAATGGATGATTACCTATGAAAGGTGGGTTTTCAACGAAGTGAATTAGATGATATGTTGTATTTTTGAATGTAGGATAAGCACTTGGTGATACTCGTACTCTATGTTGATGACTTAATCATAACATGAAATAATGAAGCTCACATCAAACAGGTTAAGGAAGAACTTAAAGAAGGGTTCAAAATGACTGATTTAGGGACACTTCATTATTATCTTGGAGTTGAAGTATCTCAACATCCTAATAAAATATTCCTTAGTCAAACTAAGTATGCCACTTAATTGTTAAAGAAATTTGGCATGGTAGATTGTAAACCTTCTCTTACCCCCATGGAGCAGAAACAAAAACTTTCAAAATTTGAAGGGGGGGGGAGGAGATTGGTAAATAGTACAAGGTACGATCAATTGATTGGAAGTCTCATTTATTTTAAAAATACTCGACCAAATTTGTCATATTTAGTCAGTATACTTTCAAGGTTTATGTAGGAACCAAGGGAAAGTCATTGGAATTCAACAAAAAGGGTATTGAGATACATTCATGGTACAAAATATTTTTGTCCTCTACAAAAGAAACAAAAATTTTACACTTGTTGGATATTCAGATGTTGATTTTGCAAGTGACATTGATGATAGAACATCCAATTTAGGTTATTTAATGAATATGGGTTCAACAACAATATCTTGGAATTGCAAAAAGCAGACAACAATCGCCAATTCTTCAGTAGAGGCATAGTACATATCAGCTTGGGAAGCAACATGTGAGATTGTATGGCTACGTAGAATTTTATAGGATCTTGGTGAAACTCAGAAATCACCAACTATTTTATTGATCGATAGTTAGTCAGTAATAAAGATGGCCAAAAATCTAGTATTTCATTCAAAGACTAAGCATGTCGACACCAAGTACCACTTCGTCAGATCGCTCATCATCAAAGACATCATCAAGCCTCATTTTTGTTCATCTGAAGATCAAACTTTAGATATTTTTACCAAGCCTCTTGGTAGAATAAAGTTCACCAAGTTCATAAATGAACTTGGTATTTGTAAATATGAACTTTCAGATCAAAGGGGGGAATGTTAGCCTCATAATCCTAAAGTTCTATAGTTTAAGTATTTTCCCAGTTTAAATGTTTTTAGAAATTAGTTTATTCTAGTTTGTTAGGATAAGGACACCTAGCTTCTATGTAAAGGACACCTATCATACTCATGTGATTGGTTGTTCTCCTAGATTTTAGTTTATAGTTGAGCTATATAAACAAGCTCTTTCTTCAAGTGAGGTTAAGTAGGTTATGAGTCCTCACTTATGTTTATAAATGATATTTTCCTTATTAATAAAATTACGTGTCCAAGGACACATTGTCAACACTAAGGGATGGGGTGTCCAATTTTTCTCGCTTTATCTAACTTATCTTACTTCCTTCCATTTGTATTTCCAATGTTCTTTTCTTATTCAAGGACTTTTCAATGACAATACCTTTTTATTTGTGGACTCACTGCTGCATACCTTTGTAATTTTCTTTTCACAAGTATGCCCGTAAAATCTCAACACTTAGCCATTTTTCCATCTACACAGACCCGCGGAGGTAAAATTCTATGACCCTACTTTCATGAGTCTGTGGAGTCTCAGTACTTAGCCATTTTTTCATCTCCACAGACTCGCAGAATCACGAAGGTAAAATTCTACGACCCTACTTTCATGAGTTCGTGGAGTCTCAGTAGAGTGCCATTTTTCCATCTTTGCAGACTCCCGAAGGTAAAATTCTACAACCCTACTTTCATGAGTCCCTGGAGTCTCGGTACTTAGCCATTTTTCCATCTTCCTAGACTCACAAACTCGTGGACTCGTGGAGGTAAAATTCGATGACCCTACTTTCATGAGTTCGTGGAGTCTCAATACTTGATTATTTCGTGATGTGTTGGGTTCACGGGTTGGCGGACTTGCGGACCCATTCTCCTCACCTTCGGTTGGGCTTATGTCTAATTCGTCAATTCCATCTCCTACTAATGTGTGGAATGACATGTGGGGTGGTGCATGTCACACGTACCACTTGACACGTGGCATCCATTTTCCCTGCGGGCCCTTGTCTAATTCTGCCAAAATTGTGTGACATGTGGCACCCTCTTAGGGTGACACATGGCCTTCTTCCATCAGGACATGTGGTAATGTCTACGTCATCCGTTGGAACCTTCAACTAAGGGTGGATAGTCCAGATCCTCCACGCAGTCCCTCTGACTATGATAGATCGATGATCCCAGATTCTTCCTCGGAGCTCCATCAATCTTGATCGATCAATGGTCAGATCTCTCCCTCAGAGTGTAACTATGTGTTGTACTCTGCATAACCTGTCACGATGGATGTTAGGATATGCTCCCGGGGAATCTAACGATCAAGATCTGGGAATGGGGTCTATGGATTCCATACTCCCTTCTCGTGCAACCCTCAGTTTAGGGACACTATGAGTATGACACTCGTCAACCCCAGGCCGCATGGGATTTCATCTTGGTGAGACATGTGGTACTCACAAAAGGTCTCCATATCATGGATCTGACGATTCAAGTTAGATGACACGTGACGCAGGTAGCGATCCGACAATGACTCTCCCTTGCCCCTTTCTCTGATCACCAATTAGCACGTACCCTCTTTCAACATGATGGTGATACTAGTCAGCATGGTACGTCATGATGACGTCACCTTTTTCCCTTGGTCTCATTCCAATGAGATTAACTAAGATATATAGTGAAGTTTTATCGCAACCTCACCCCGATGGATGGTCTAGATCGTCTCTTGGGATTCCAAGGTCATTCTGACCAGGAGGCTCTGACCGTGTTAATATCCATAGACCCAACGGTCCATGATTGTCCACAATCACTCTCTGACAAATCAATGACCCTTGTTGATTTCAGAGTATGGATTTGTGCTCAACGTCAATGAAGGTTCAGGTCTTTCCCTTCGGCCCAACCAACGACTGAGGTCGCATCTTGACCACGTCCCGATAAAGGGATCAAATTTACTCATTGTGCCAAATCCACAACCACAATTATTTTGAAGCGAATTAGGGTTTTTCCACTGACTTAACAGTCCACACCTAAACTTATCCATTTTGTGAATGTATTTCTTTGATTCCTTCTCAAGTCTTACCAAGCCTCATGGATGCTTGCGCTTGACCAAGGTACTCAATGGTTTCCTCAGGGCTTCTTCAAAATACCCTATTCTTTGAAAGATTGGTTGGGTTCGGGCATTCCAACACCGTGGCACACCCAACCAATCTTATATATATATATATA
>JASDQU010686059.1:49123-77040 GCA_032191745.1 Picea mariana | reverse complement strand
ACCAAGTAGATCTTAACTAACTCCTAAGTGTCTAAATATCCTAACAGCTTCGACCTTCGACCCTTTCAACTTATCCTCGACACCACATTCCAAATCTCCAGAGTCCCAAAGTCTCGAACTCCCGAAGGGTCCACTCTCGCACGTGGTGTCATACTAGATATGAGGGAAAAAACAGGTGGGTCCCTCATACTCCTCCCGCCAAATGGACTAAGCGGTGAGTGCCAGGTGTGATACGTGGCAAGGCAAAGGTGACAGGTGGCCCCTTCAGTGAGTGACATGTGTCACGTATTAATGGGCCTATAAGTTCTATAGAACGCACAAATCCAGGTGACACGTGGTATGTTAATTGTGGGTCCACGTCACCCTGGATGATGTCATTGTGCCATGTCACTACGGACCGATAGCCTTCCAAGCTCTTCAATCCCACGGTTGAGGTGTGTCCACGTAACCCCTGGATCTACGGGCTCTGTTACTTCATAACTTCGACATTCTAGGAATTTTTGGTGTGGCTTCTTCCTTTCTCTCGAAGTGGTCAATGTTAGGCTAGCCGTGGTCTAGATCTGACGGTCATGGGAGATCCCGAAACATTCTCAAATCTACAGCTCTTAACACTTCGTGAATTTGGCGTTCAAGTGCTCCACTTGCTTACCACCCCATTTCTCCCGGAGTGGTCAACGTTGGGCTGACCTTGGTATAAATCCAATGGCCAGGGTGGATCCTGAAGGATCCCTAAATATACAGTTCTCATTACTTCATGGATTCGGAATTCAGGGATTTCCTCGTCTTGAATCGCACTTCCTTCCGGAGTTTCAAACTCTGAACACACGAAGAGCTTTGATCAATGGTCCACGTGCACTTTTTAATGGGCGGTCGAGATCTACTCTGGACTTTGGGAGTTCTCGACCCAAGGTGCAACATACCTAAGATATTCTGAAGTGCCTAACTCTGAACCACACTCGATATGTTGCCACATGCACCTAACACCAATAGACAGGATTTGCTCTGGCCTTCGGAGCTTCGCGAAACTTGCACGCTCTAGTGATTGTATTTCAATTTCCTCGGAGAACCATGCTTCCAGAACTTCAGAGAATTCACCTCTTTTGCGATGGACACACAAAATTCGTCGAACTCATGAAGTATGAAAGACTCAAGGGGTTAACCCTCGTGCTTCTTCTCCAGACCCAACAGTCATGAAAGACCTTGTTTCCTCCCGAATGGATCTCACCCGCTGCTCAATTCTTAGCAGTCATTAAGGTTGTGACTCTGTTCTCCTGATAGAGTCTTCACATAGTTCTTCCACAGGGAACTCCTTCAGCATGCAACTTCCTTATTACATATCCTTCACTATCTGTGATAACCTCACCCTTGAGTTAGCTTCAGTTGTTTACCAAATATTCCATATGGAATATATAGATGCATCTGTGTTATGCCTCCAGATTATTTATCCACACTTATTCTTTGTTTTGTTAACTTACATCTATGATGCACTTAACCACATGCATAATCATAAGCCTATATGTATCTACCATAGGTATATTTTGCAACTCACATACATATTTTCATTAAAATCATTTAAGTCATGATTGTTCGCAATTGTTCTCATGCGGTCCTCAAAGGCATAATCATGTTTCCTTTTATCATGACAACATAGCATACTTGCTCATTTACTCTTTCATCATATATGTGCATCACTTGCACATTTAATATCATTCATTCATATCTATTTGGCCTTAATATCAGTATTCATATCAAGTAACCTCATAATGCATCAAATTCATGCACTCAAGCATATACAAACATAGCTAAACATTCATCATGCAAGCTCATTGCTTGCACCCTTTACATGTCCTTCATGGACATATCAAACTTCCAGATCCTTCTCCCAAGGATCTTACTACCATTCTCATGACAAGTTCCATAGAGATACTCAACATTGAGCTTCCCATTCGATTGAAAACTTGCAGTCATTCACATGATATTCACTTGGTAGTTTAACAAACATAGTCATAAATATGTTTCCCTTTCTACACGATAACAACTAGCAAGAAAACACTCTTGCCTCAACTTCCATGAAAATATTTCCCACTTGTAAATATAGTCTAGGAAATTATAACCATGCCCAAGGTAACAAAAAAACCAATCTGGCTTCCAACTGGTCTTGATCAACAGACCTTTCGATCAAGGAAATCCTTTTCTAGATTCCCCTCACTAGGGTCCAACTATATCTATATGGCTACCATCCACCACTGGATGTCAATCTGACCCATTGGGAATCTAGAAGTGCCCCAACACTTCCTTTACCACATTCAAGATCAACATTTAATCAACCATTTTACCTTATTTATAATACTTTTTAATGTCTAATAACATTTGGACTATTCCCTTAAAGCCCAAATAAATTTTTGAAGTATGTTACTTACTAAGTATTTTAATACATAACTCTATAGTATCTTTAGATCATAATCTCTCTTGGGCAAATGGTCCATCTCTTTCCTTTTTAAATTTTTGTAGAGGTTCTAGTTGTTTTTGTCTACTCTCATTAAACAAAAGATAAGTTGTGTTGAGTGCTCAACACACCCTACAAGTTCTGTGACCATTTCCTTTTGGGTACCACCTTGTTTTCCACCTTTGATTGTTCTCACCTTGGTCTAAGACTGATAGTCCTCTTATATTATATGTTTCGAACCATCTCAAGAGACATAATGACTACTCAAGGAATCAACGACCCAGAATTTTCCCGTCTCCCTAGAGAAGTTCAACATCGATGAAAGCTTAAGGTGGCGAAAATCATTTTGAGAAGTCAAAGTATCCAAGTACTGACCTTCGTCGGTGTTGGACGATAGTAGTGTTTCTTTCTTACAAACAGCCTCAGAAAGGATTTCACCGAAAGCCGACCTTTTCAGGTTCGACAGAAAAGTGTGATTATAAGCACCGTGCATAGATAAAGTGACACTATAGACTGCCGAACTCCCGAAACAAGTTCGGTATCAGCGAGGGAAAACTAATTGTTTCCCTGACATGATAATTACTCCTGCCGCTCGGTATCGACAGTTGTGGCCTCTAGCCTTTTCTCAAGTACTTTCGGTGCAAGTGAGAATCTAAGTATGATTCTTATCCATTAGCCGAATGTCTTTCCATGATTAAATTATTTTTAATAACCAAAGTCGGTAATTCCATGGAAGTATTAATTGATATCAAAGATTTTACAAAGAAAAGCATTAACAGACTCACGACGAATAACAATGATCTCCCAAAATCTAATCATTTACGTAAAAGACTTGAATAAGAATACACACTTGATTCACATCCGAAAGAAGCATGATCCATTCAAACACCTTCTTTTCTTTTATATACACAATCAAAACTTCCGCCAGGCTTGGTTTACATACGAATAGACAACCCCGATGACTCGGCTAACCGGCCCGATTGTCGTAAGATTACAAAATTTTACAAAAGAAGAAAGACAATGATATGTTAAGCAACACTTCCAAGGACGTGGAGCGAGAACCCACCAACTATATGTCTCATGTGCGTTGGTCCTCTCTCAGATTGTCTTTCGCACCTTGTAATGTCTTATGTTCTGTTGTCACTGCCATTCGTTGCACCTCGTGCAACTGCACAATCATGTCTTGCGATTCCCGAAGTCGTCTCTGCAGCCAAACGGTGCTTCCTGTGCGTCCTTGCGACAGCGGTATCCCCTGGTTTTTTTCCGCCAACTGATGTCACAGTTCTCTATTCTCTTGGTAGAGCTCAACTATTGCAAGTTGAGCTTGCTCTAATTGCTGATCGGATTTTTCGACAGAAGTACCCAGTACTTCTGCCCTCCCCTCTCTTCTCCTACCTCCTTTGTTAGCGGTCCCGACCAACTCCGAACAGTTGGTAAGTATCACAGACTCCTCAAGGGTTGGACGTGCACTCAATTCGACCTTGGGGCAGTCCTCCTCTCCTTCCCGAGCTTTCTTCCTAGGCCTTCCTCTTCTTCGCGGTTTCGGGCCCGAAGAAGGCACAATCTCCAACATGGCTCTTTCGGACGTATCTGCGCCCATCCCTAGCTCCTTCATGGACACTAACACTGCATCCGGGCAGATACCTGTGCCCCTCGTTGGATTCTCAAGTGCACAAGAAGCCAACAAGAAAGAGTCCCAGGCATGCAGGGGCTGAGACCTGGCACTCCGGCTGCCTCGCAGACCTCATCCTGTGTTTGAAGGGGATCCCATAATTGCAAAAAACATAAGGAACTCAAGGCATCCGTGGATGATAAAGAATTTTTGAACAGGATGTCGCCAAGACGAACTTACCGAACCAAAATTCCAGGGAATACGAGCTTGACATATATGTAGAATTTCTCACAAAGCTCCTAGAATTTATAGAGAAATCAAGGAGTGACACTAGGCGTGCCAACATAATACCCATGCCTCGCAACATGATGTTTGAAAAAATCAGCATGCCACAACTGATTGACGGATGCGATCCATAACATGAAAGCGTCGTCGATCGGGGTTGCAGGAAAACGTGCGGTACGATCCTTTCGATCCTTTTGAATTTTCGAACCTCCATTATTGATGAATGATGATTGGCATGCTTGGTGGTATCGTTTCTAGAGGCATTTAACGACTTTCTCTGTATGATATCCGACCTCTTGGAAGCACACACGCGCTTAACTCATCGTCAATGCCCTTTTTTCAGCCCCAAAGGTCAAGCAACTACTATGATAATTTATGCATTCATGACTATCGTATTTGATTAGCCACACTATGGCATGTTGATGTATTCATTTAAGCCAAAGAGGAGTGGCAGCTTCACAGGTCACTCAAAGGAAGCGTTTGGGATCGCATAAGTATTAAAAACGACTGATACTAGCAAGCTACGTAGGTACATGTTCATCTTTTTGTTTGTTTATGTCTTATCATAGGTTGCTTAATCACTAAACTAATTCTTCTTTAACTGCAGGAAGAACCTTCCCGATTACCAACTAGATTCTATCTTGTGACCCCGCCGAAGAACCAAAAGAAACACCGAAACTGAATCACTGAAGTGATGAAGTATGTCGGGCTCCCCGATATCAGCATCCCCGATATGTTGATCGACCTAAACGAAGTAATCAAGCTATGGGCCGAACAAGATGCCTTATGGGTCGAAGAATGCGCAAGGGTCACCGATGCAAAGCCAGGGCAAGTACAACAGTGCGTAGGACATCCAATCAAAGCCGGAACCATGCTTCAAAAATTGAACTTCAGCCTTGCAAAGTATCGGGCGCATGCATCAGACATCAGGGGAATATATGCAGCTCCAATGGAACATCACAAATTTCCATGGGCCAACACCTGTGAAGAACTCTTTATCAGATGGTATGATTATGAAAGAGCCCACCCTTTTCAAGAAACAACTCGGGTTGATTGTTGAAAGACTGTTAGATGATAACGCCATGTGGCAATTTTTGATTAGCTCAAATTATATTTTACCGTTAATTACTATTAAGACTTCATATTATAAATAGGGACATCGACCGATGACCAGAGGTCGATGGTTGTTGTAAGAACGCTTTTTTCTTTTGGTTGTTGATAATTATTTTGAGACTGCTATGAATTAAGAAGCCCTTCTGGATGGAAGACGAGTTGTTTTTTTTCATCAGATGTATGTGATTGGAGTTGGAGAAGAATTACTTCCTTTCCTGTTCCATGAGTGTTGCAGTAAATGAGTAAGAGCAATTAATTCTATTGTCAAGTTATCTAGTGCAATGTTTTGATGTTCTTTTCTTTAAATGATGAAAGTAAATCATTATGCTTCTATGTGATGAATGTCCTGGTAGATGAATTATTTTTTTTACCGCGATCTTGATTACATATGTGTTTCTTTTTCTTTATGCTAAGTAGTTTACCTCAGCTATGTGATGAATTTCTTGGTAGATGAATTATTTTGCTTGCTATGATCTTGATTACATATACATTTTCTTTTTGTTAAGTAGTTTTCTCAGACAATAGTCGGATGCTCGTTCGGTTAGAGTATTAATACTAGGCCCTCTGGCATAAGATCGTTGTCTGCATGTTCGAGCAACGGGTTATCCCAAGCTCAACCCCTTCCCAATAGTTAAAACTTTTGTCCTGTCTTTGTTAAGTTGGTTTATACTGGCTTGCATATCTCGTACCAGCCCCATATAAGAGAGAATACAGAGAAGAACTATCCTAAGTGAAGGGAGAGCCTTCACCCAAAAACACAAAATCTCATCGATAATTTGGCCAGATCGTAAGATTTGGAGAACCATTCCACTCCAAACACTGCAGAGTCTAATTGGGCCTCGATGGTGGGCTTGGTTCCTGCTGTTGAGTAAGGGGATTTAGGCCCCATTAACAGGTTGCAAATGTACATTAGCCTTAACCATTACACCTAGAACTCTTTCTTCTGTTCAACAAAAAACTAGGGACGGAGGTCACTCTCCTCCTCCCACGTAAATTCTAGCAGATTAGTTTCCTATCCACCAAGCAAGGGAGGTTGCTGTGATTTCTCACTCAATCACTCTATATTTCTACAACTATGTTTATCAGCTTGATTAGAAAAAATCCTGCCCAACAATTCCTGTACCCAAAAACAAAATGTGTTTCTCAGTTCCCTTCGAAACCCAAGAGTTACTCATGCTCTCCCCTTTCAGAGAATGGTCACCAAACTCATTCCTCTTGCATAGACACATCCTGAAGTTAATAGGGATGCACACTCCCCTAGCACAACTATGAGATTTTGAACTTGCTCTTGTCACTTCACTTCTACCTTCATGATGGTTGTTCTCAATCTATAGGGTTCCTTTTTACTGGCTTACTGGGTTATTCCAACAACAATTTTCATTCATTATAGGTCAAGTAAATTGACCTTACCACTTCCATCAATCCTATGATCGTGAGGGATCATACACATATACAAGGTTTAATCCTTCATTAAAGCAATAATTATTACTGCTACAGATCATTTAAATCCATTCACATCCAAGTCTTTCTATTATTTCCCATCAACATAATCCCACTCATGTAGGATTGACTATCATTTCCCAAAAGAAATGATAGGATTCCTTTGCCACAAACTAGCATGATTCAATCTCGTTGGGTAAAATCTCAATTGCATTATAATCTACATCCTTCTCCTCAATGAACTTATGCAGATAATCTTCATATGATAGTGATACTCTYAGCATGCTCATTTTAGCTTTGGTAAACTAGTCTTATGATTGTTCTCCGACCCATCCAGGCCCTTTTTTTAATCATGCTCTTCTAGATAGGRTAGGGCAAGGTGCCCTTTCCCTTAAATTTTTCTAAGAAATAAAAATCACTTGACTCTTTCGCGAGCCCAAGCAAGCCAAGTGTTGTTGCCATGCTCCGATACCCATTTGTAACACACCCGACCCTTAAGTACCCTTTCTAGGGATGGGGCATCATAATTTCACTTACTCTCTTCATCTCAAGTCATCTCTCCGAGATGATTCATCCTCTTCCACTCGCCTATAGATTTCTAACAACTATCATTGGTCTTTAATCCGACCTCTGGTTCACAAGATATGACCTCCCAAAGTTCTTCGGGCGTTATTAGTTGAGGGCCATTGGGCATCCACATGGGTCCAACTAATTCATACCAACTTCAAGTTCCTACCTCCCACAAGGAATGTGTGTCCACCATCCAAACCAACAACGTGAATTAATCTTCATCTAACACATAAGATAGAGGAGAATTCAATGCTTGGTGCTTCGACGTTGAACATCCCTTTTCTCTTCTGAACGCATGTCCTCTGGAGTCTCGAATTCACGGACTTTCGAACTATTTCCATGTAGATCTGGCCTTCAACCTTTTCAACTTATCCTCGACACCACACTCTAAACCTCCAGAGTCCCAAAGTCCCGGACTCCCAAAGGGTCCACTCTTGCATGTGGTGTTGTACTAGATACGAGGGAAAATACAGGTGGGTCCCTCATACTCCTCCCACCAAATGGACTAAGCAGTGAGTTCTAGGTGTGATATGCGGAAAGGCAGAGGTGACATATGGTCCCTTCAGTGAGTGACACGTGTCATGTATTAATGGGCCTATAGGGTCTACAGAACACACGAATCCAGGTGACACATGGCATGTTAATCATGGGTCCATGTCACCCTAGATGACATCACTGTGCCACGTCACTCTAGAGTAATAGTCTTCCAAGCCCTTCAATCCCACAGTCAAGGTGTGTCCATATAACCCTTGGATCTATGGCCTCCGTTACTTCGTAACTTTGGCATTCTGGGAATCTATGGTGTGACTTCCTCCTTGCTCCCGAAGTGGTCAATGTTGGGTTTGCCATGGTCTAGATCCAACGGTCATGAGAGATCCTGAAACTTCCTCATATCTACAGCTCTTAACACTTCATGAATTCAACGTCCGGGTGCTCCACTCGCTTACCACCCCCTTTCTCCCAGAGTGGTTAGTGTTGGGCTGACCTTGGTATAACTCCAATGGCCAGGGTGGATCCCGAAGGATCCCTAGATCTATGGTTCTCGTTACTTCGTGGCTTCAGGGTTCAGGTATTTCCTCATCTTGAATCACACTTCCTTCCGGAGTTCCGAACTCCGAACAAACAAAGAGATTTGATCAACGGTCCACGTGCAATTTTTAATGGGCAGTCGAGATCTAATCCAACCTTTAGGAGTTCTTGACCCAAGGTGCAACATACCTCAGATCTTCTGGAGTTTCAGACTTCGAACCACCCTCGATATGTCGCCATGTGCACTTGACACCAATGACCAGGATTTTCTTCGGCCTTCGGAGCTTCATGAAACTTGCACGCTTTGGTGATTGTATTTCAATTTCCCCGGAGAACCGGGCTTCCAGAACTTCAAAGAATTCACCTATTTTATGACGAACACATAAAATCCGCCTAACTTGTGAAGTCTGAAATACTCAAGGTGTTAACCCTCATGCTTCTTCTCCAGACCCAATGGTCATGAAAGACCTTGGTTCCTCCCGAACGGATCTTGTCCATTCGTCCTTCAAACACATGAACTTCTCCCTTTCGAGAACTAAATCTCGCCATCTTTCCCGAGCTTCGTCAGCTTTTCAATACTTAGGCTCTGGTGCCCACTTTGCACTCTTTCTCCTGAGCTTTTATACTCAGACGATCATATGTGCACTCCTTGCACTAGGATTTCATAAGAGAAACAATGGAAACTTATAGAACATCAAAGCTTCATTCATTCAACCATGAAATAAACAAATAGGCATATAACTCTGAAAATATATAACATAACATTACCCAATTAACTCAGAGATAAGAAAACTCGGATATTCAAAACATGCATTTCAATCTAAGTGCACAGGGTAAACGAGACACTTATCTATTACAGTTGATAATCGACTAACTGACTGTGGGTGTTAGCTTCTTCACCCAACCATAGGCTTAGAGGCATTCATTCTTAGCACTCTGGCCACCCCCGTGCCAAGCCATGATATCACCAGGGAAATTCCTACAAATCTCTCAGAAATTATCTTTGTCTATCACTGCCTCTCCGAGGTTTATTAGATGCCTTCTCAGCGTCAAGCTCACAACCCTCATCTCTGAGTGGTTCTTGTTCTGTTCTCTCCAGTAACCAGAACCACTCAACCCTTCAGCGCTTCACTTCTCTGCTTGAGAGCTTCTCATGCGCCTTCCTTCTGCATACCTCTCTATCACCTATTCCACTCGGTGTGTCTCTTCTTTTCCTCCTTTGCATGTATTCTTGCATGCATTTCTCCTCCTCAGGAAGGTTCTGGACTTGTCATGTTCCTTCTGTCAGAAGGAAACTCGGGTCAGTATGGGCTTGCAGGAAAAATGACACCCTCGTGGTACTTCAGGATGACAATTTCTTATCCCTTCAGCCAAACCCTCTACGCCTCCATTCATTGGGGTATTTGATTGTTCAACCACCCGTCCCTTTCTTATTAACTGATCTCTCCTTGGGATCAGGATGAGGCTGACTATTTCAACAAGGAGAGAATTTGGGGTCATTTTTTCATAATGAACCCTTTCCACAGTTTCCTCACTCTTTCCTCTAGTGATATCATGGCCACTACTTCGATGCTTGACCCCCCCCACAGTTAGTCATTGGAAATCTAAACAATAATACATTTACATTGTTCCCATGCTATAGCATGGTAATCATAATTAATGATTAATTACAAGCTGGGGGAAACATGGGTATTACAATGCTGAAAGTATCCATCTACTATCTTGATTTTATCCAATGGTATGCCCTATTAATTTATGTATTTTACAAATGCATTCAAATGCATTCAACTAGGTTCATGTTTGTTCCCTCAGCTCTTGATATCTACATTCAATCCTCTATTGTATTACATATATTACTTTGCACTTTCCCTGATACTTTATTTAATGCTAATCTTACAAAGGATAATATTTAATTAATTTTTGAAACGGTCGTTATTAATGGCATATTTCTCAAGGTAAACCTTCATTTAATCTTCATTAACTCTTTCATCGAAAAAGGAGCGGTGAGTTATATTATCAAAAGGGGATTTATTTTGAGATTAACGTTTCGAATTGAATATACAAAACTCTGCCAACTTTCAACCAACATGGAAGTGAAAGGAAGAGAACATTTATGTGGGGATACTTTGAATTTATTTGGGTGAGACGACCAAATGTTCCAATGGTCGAGGTATTATTGATATTATTCATCGCTGCCACTACCAGAAAGGAACGAAAAATATAGTCTATACGTCAGGCATCGTTTTAGTAGGGTGCGTATCAGAGGCTTTGACTCTAGGGAAATTGTTTCGTGGTGTCTTGATAAGTATGAACATAATCGAAGAGTGATTCAACTTCAATGGGAATCTCTTGTTTCCTTTTTTCCATCAGTTTTCAAAAGGATTTTAAAGCTCCCTGAACCAACCAAAACATTCAAAGGGGAGGAAGCTAGAAAATTCCTTGAGGAGATAAATTTTGGACTTGAAATCTTATAGGAATACTTTGAAGATCCTACCACGATGACGGAGGATTTATAAAATATTAAGGTAAATTTGCTTGAAAATCCTTATAAAGAGATTGCATGGCTCTTTACTAGAGTTACAGGTCAAGAATCAATAATAACAATTCCTCATTTAGCCCTTTATATTTTATATTTTACAATTCATGAGAAGGAAATCTTCGACTGGGCGAAGATTATTTCCATAGAAATTTCCTCACAATTAGCAAATTTAAAGGGAAACAAAAGGTTCTACATGTCTTCACATTTGATATTTTCTATCACTTATTGTCATGTTTTTAAAGGTTTGAGTATCGGAAGGAGGGTTGATTGTAAAATTGATCTAGTACCAATGTGGTACCAAAACCTATGGAGACAAAGGGTTACTTATAATTTTTATGAAGTTTATAACAGATTCGTACAAAATGCCATGTTTGAAAGAAGCTCTCAAAAATTAATTTTAGAGAAATACATTCAAAGAATAAAAGAATATCTAGATAAGAATTTGATTTCAAAGGCATACCCCCTTCCAGAATTTCTAGAATTCACAAAGCTAAGGGTGATGCTCTAGAAGTATCAGTGGATGACATGGAGGAAAAAAATATAATGATTAAGGAAAGGGTTAAGAAATTAGAACATACTCTGATGCCACCCCCTATATTTGCTACCCCAATCTCTGCGGTTCAACCTTGGAAGAGTTTTGATAAAACCCCAGAATTGAGCTTAAAATTAAAGGGAACATCAAGTTTACTTGTTGCAATTAGGCGCTACATCAGAGAAAATATTAAAAAGAGAATTTCTCTCATTTTAGAGACATGGTATTTAGCAAGTAGCTTTGTCTCCCTTGGTTCTATAATTCAAAATTTCAGAGAATATTTACAAGTTGACTTAAGATATGAAAAGGTTTTTTATAAGGATGGAATTATTACATTCAGTTTAAAGGTTTCAAGCATGAGCGAGTTGAAAAGAAAAGAGGAAGATTTTCCCTCCCCTACCCACATGAAACAATTGAAGGTGTTTTGAATGAAAATAATTAATACATTAAAAGAATTATTGGATGATCTGGATAACCTAAGTGTCAAGAAGACTGAAGCTTATTCCAAGATAATGGGATTATACCTTGCAGGAGCTATTAGTGAAGTAGAATATCCAAAACTTATTTCAAATAACATTCTCTTAACAAGGCAACAATTTGAGGAACATGTAGAAATATTGTAAGGTATATCAATGAAGAAGTTCAACAGTATGACTGAGTACATGGAGAAAGAAATTGAAAGTTGGCTTGTGGAATATGTAAACAAAAATGAAGATATTGAAATTACATTACAACACCTTTCAATTGATTATATAGAATTAGAAAGTACAATTTTAGACATAAGGGTCAAACAAGAGGTAATAATTGATCCAATGAGTGAATATATTGAATATTTGTTAAATTCGGCCTTAATCAAGATCACTGAAGAGGCTCAAACAAAAGCAGTTGGCATCGGTCAAGAAATTGCCACCGGAGAGAATATAAGAGCAACAACAACCCAAAAACGAGCGAGAGATTCCATCACATGGCCTTGATCCAATGCTCATCATTGTTGGCTTCCTCAAATTTGTTGGGTTCAACTATGGATAATAATGCTAGGTGTCTTTGTTCTTGTGTACGTACCTGTTTGCTTCCTCTGGTTTCTATTCTTACACTTTTATCTCCAATGATTTGTTCCGGTGGATGATTCTTTTGTCCTAGAAGGTATCTGAAGCTCTTGTTGGTCGTTTTCTTCTTGTTCTGTTTCTAGTTGTTTCTCTTGTTGTTGTTGTTGTTCTTATTCTATTACTTCTTCTTATTTTAGTTCTTCTTCTGTTTCCTGCTCTTTTAATTTTTTTCTTTCTTTTATGGTATTCAACACATTTGTTTCATCAATATTTACATTGATTCTTTCCACTATTTTGTTGAGTCTTAGGTTGTAGCATTTGTATGCCTTGATTTTTCTTGAGTAACCAACCAATATGCCTTTATCAACTTGAGAATCAAATTTTCCAATCCTGTTATCTTCTCTTTTTATGTAACATTTTCTTCCAAACACTTTAAAGTGCTTGACATTTTCCTCTCTTCCCTTCCATAGCTAATATGGGGTCTTTTCACTGTTACTTCTGAGCATTTCTTTGTTCAAGATATGAACTGATGTATGTGCTACTTGTACCAAAAAGATATTACTCAACTTGGAATCTTACAACATGGTTTTGGCCATTTCCTGTACAATTATGTTCTTCCTTTCAACAACTCCATTTTGGTGAGGTGTCCTAGCTGTTGAGAATTACCTTTTCATTCCTGTTCTTCACATAAATCCATGAATTATTTTGATGTGAACTCACCTCCATTGTCTGATCTCAGGAACTTGATTTTCAAATCAGCCTCATTTTCCACCATCTCTTTAAATATAATGAAATATTCGAATGCCTATGACTTTTTCTTGAGAAAACAGATTGTGGTCGTTCTTGTAAAATCAACAATAAGTAGCATGAAATATTGTTCTCCATTCGTCGCTTTTGTTCTCATCGATTCACACAGATCGGTGTGTACAATCTCCAATGGTTTTTTTGTAGGGTATTCCTTTGTACTAAACTCAATTCTTGTTTGTTTTCCATGTAGACAGTGCTTGCACATAGTATTGGCTAGCTTTGATATTTCAAGAATTTCTCTTACTACTTCCTTCTTGTTGATTTTGACAAGATTGTCAAAGTTCACGTGACCCATTCTTTTGTGCCAAATCCAACTTTCATTTTCCTTTCCCAAACAACATCTTTCATTTCCAATCTCATTTAAGATGTATATGTTTGGATTCATTATTGTTGTAGCCACCAATTTTCCTGATCCTTATTTCCTTATCTCACATTTATTTGAGTCAAATAGAAGTGTATGTCCTTAGTCACACATTTGATGCACGTTTAATAGATCATGCTTCATATTTTCGACAAGTAAGATATTTTTTGCCATGGCATTTTTGCTTCCAAGCTTGACTGTGCCTTTTCCTATAATTTTGGTTGAGTTATCATTTCCAAATGAAACTAATCCATCTCTTTCCTTCTTAAGAGTTACAAATATTTCCTTGTCACCTGTCATATGTTTTGAGCAACCACTGTCAATGTACCAATCACTTCTTTTGCTTTGGGCTTGTAGAGAAATAGAACATTCTTCAATATTCAGTTTATCCTGCTTCCTTTTCCATATTCTTGATGGTTCTTTTACATGACTATTGAAATCACGCTTTGGTTCCTTTGGAGAAACAATCAATCTGCAATCTTTGGCCATGTGTCCAAAATTGTTTCATTTATAACATTCTACTTCATCTTTCAATGAGAAAAAAATGTTATAGTTTTTTTTATATGCTCCATGAGGCTTTCTGAGATGATCAATTCTAGAGTAGCCTTAATAGTTTCTTCTGTTCTTAGCATAATATTTTCATTTTATAGCCTTGTGCCCAAAATTATTACAGGAATAACATAACCCAAGAAAAATAGATCGGTACCTGTGTGTAGGAGATCTTCTGAATGATGTTATTCTTTTGTAATATTCTTGTTGATTTCTTTACACGGTTGGTTGTTGATTTTGAATTCTGGATCTTCTAGGTGGTGTAATTCTTTTGTAATATTCTTCTTGGGTTCTCATAATTTTCGGAGAGTTCTCTTTTGAAGGCTTGCATTCTTCCTTCTTGGTGGAACCTTTGATGACTTATGCATAACTCTTTTGTTTTGCTTCCTTTACTGTTGTCATGGAGCTCGAACCCTTCTCAGTATGAATTTGTTTGTATCCTAGTCCAAACCTTTCATAGTATGGCCTTTGAGTGCTGAATATTTCATCCAATATTTTGGTGTAGTTCTGTTGCATGTATTTCTTTTGAAGTTCCTTCCTTAGTGAGACTATTTCTACTTCCAAACTCTCCTTTATTTTCTCCTTTTCTTCCAACTAGTTTTTGAGTGTTTCTTCAATCCTTTTGGCTTCTTCTACTTGGACCTTTAGCTTCACAATCATATGCTAGTCTTCTTTAGGCTTGTGATTTTGATAATTCTCCTTAATATTGATCAGTTCTTCCTTGAGTGATTTTATTTTCTTCCTTTCTCTTTTTAACTCACTTAAGGCACTAATTAGTTTTTCTTTAAGATCTACCTCACCTTCTTCTTCATTTTTTTTTTGTTTGTTAATTTGTGCGGAACCTGTTGGCTACGTGATTAACATGTGGCTTGAGAAACCGTGACTCAGGGGCATCTAAGCCGTCAAAATCACCCGGGGATCGCACTCGGCCTGAGCCACACCAACCCTTAACATGGTTGGATTTTTTTTCCCCGCAGGTTTCGAACCGGTGACTTTAACATCACGGAGTGGCTTAACAACACACTCCGTCACCGACTATCCTACACCTCGGGGACACCTCACCTTCTTCTTCATAATCCTCTTCATCATTTTCAAATTCCATAAAGAGTACCTTTTATGAGTCATTTTCGCTATCATCATCCTTATCCGATGAGGAATTGTCCTCTTTTGAGTAGAGGTTTTTCTTGAAGAATTTCTTTTTGTTTCTTTTCTTGACTCCTTTCTAGTATTTCTTTTATTTATTGGGAGCTTCTTCTTCATCACTATCTATATTATTAACATAATGAAAGAAAAATGACCAAATTTACCACAATTAAAGCACATTAAGGGAATCTTACCTTTGTACTTGCTA
Organism: Picea mariana; assembly: GCA_032191745.1. NCBI lineage: Eukaryota > Viridiplantae > Streptophyta > Pinopsida > Pinales > Pinaceae > Picea > Picea mariana. The sequence goes on along the minus strand of JASDQU010686059.1, from coordinate 61,360 downwards.
GTTCGTCTCTTCAACTTCCTTACAAAGTTGTTTATTTCTTTGTCTTCATCTTAATCATCACTGCAACTATAGTTTGACTTTGAATTTTTCTTATTCTTCTTTATCTTGTTTGATGCCTTGAAAGCTACTTCGTTCCTAGATGGATTATCCTGCTCTGTTCTCATTTCATAATCTATAAGAATTCCATGTAACTTTTCCATGCTCAACATAGCAAGATCTGTTATTTCTTCTAGGGCTGAAATCTTAGGGTCAAATCTTATTGGAAGAGACCTTAGTACCCTTTGAACAATCACTGGTAGAAAATAGGCTGCAATATCTTCATCTTCCTTCATTTTCAACTATTCAAATTGACCTCTATAAGCTTGAAGCTTGGTTGCCTTGACTTTGGCATATCCTTCGTAAACATTTTGAAGTTTGTCCCAAAGATCCTTTGTAGAGTCACAATGCATAAACTTGACATGTACTGAATCAATCAACACATTCAGAATAACATTCTTAGCCTTTGAGTTGTTTTCATCAAGTTTATTTCCATCCTTATCTATTGGGGGAGTGGTAGGTGCATTGTATCTGTTTACCACTGCTTTCCAGACATCAAATACATGTGCTTGCACAAATGTTTTCATCCTTCTACTCCAAAAGGAATAGTTCTGACCATCAAAGAATGGTATTCCATTCTTAGTGCACACCATGATCTACCTTCCAGTGATTAGACAATTTTCTAAAGGACATTCTTTGATACCAATTGTTGGAATGATGAGAGGGGGGGGGGTGAATCAATATTATGCAATAATGACTACTTTTAACCAGAATATGTAAACATCAATTCATCAACAGTTTATCATTTATTATTTCATTCAGGATATTATGAACAATGTCATTCAATAACACATAACCACATATGCACAGTACACAAGAATTTTACATGGAAACCCAAATGGGAGAAAACCAAGGAATGATTTCTTATATTTCAAAATATTACATTCATAGGAAGAACCAACTTCCAAATTCTCCAGCACCTACTGGAAGGAAGATCCAACCTCCTGTTTACAGGCTCCAACCTCATTTTTACATGCTCCAACCTGAAGGAAGCTACAACTCCCCAAATTCTCCAACTCCAACTAGAAGGAGGCTCCAACCCCCTATTTTATGAGCACCAACTCAAAGGAAGCTACGACTCCTTGTATTCTCCAACACCAACTGGAAGGAGGCTTCAACCCCATTTCGTTGCCCCTTCCTTCCTCCTTGAAATATAAATGGAGACTCAACCTGTCAATGAAACTGTCACTAATAATCAACCTGTCACTGCCACTGATAATCAACCTGTTATTGTAATCGATATATCATCATCATCGAACTAGATCCATGCACATAACCATATTCCAAAATCATCAAGAGCATATCTCAAAACATATTCCCAATATCACCAAGATGTGCAATAAACCATGTGCCAAAATGTGTCTGAATCAAGTTCCATAACATTCATGATAAACTATAAACCATGTACCAGAAATATACCTCAATTCATATTTCCAAACTGTCCAAGATACACCTCAAACCATGTGCCAAATCATGCCTTAAGGATGTTCCAAACCATCCAAGATATGCCTTAAGAATATACCATAACCACCAAGATAAAACACAAAGAAAGCATACCTTTAATCATGTAACAATTTGGTGCATATGATCACTGACCAACAATCCATTCCTTGGCTTTAGCATCAAAAGATATCATATTCATCAAACTTTACTTCATTCTCGTCGGACAAAAATTGGGAAACTAGTAGTGCATCGCGTGACTCTACCAAGACAACCAGTGGGGGCCTCCCAGGACACCCTGCACTTGACCTACAGGGGTATGCTCAATTAGGGTTTTTCAGAAACCCTTCTCCCACCTACGGCTCTGAGACTTCTCCTTCGCACTCCTTCACTACCTCAGATTTGTTGCCTCTGATTCACTTAAGAGATCACATAATTGGTCAGTTGATTGGTTAGAATGAGAGACTTCTTGATGTGTATTTATATTGTTTCAAGTAACTCCTTTACTTAATTTTAGGGCCGAACTGTAACTTTCGTTTGCAACAACTTTCTCCTTTAATTAATTTTAGGGTCGACTTGTAACTTCTTGTCCTTAGATCTATGAATTCTTGACCATACTCTGGGGCTTCATCTTTAAGAGGGAATAACTTCTCAACCGTGAAGAACCATGTGACATACCACCTAATGTTGGAAACAACATGATGATGATTACCCATCTATGTAGGTTTTGTATGCAATTACAATGTTCTTCACCCTCTTTTTCCTTAACAACTTTGGGCTTCATGACCATACCTTCGGGGCTCTTTGTAGACTTCTTCAAAGCATTTTCCCGTGAGGTCCATGCTTAAAGCTACGTCAAAGGGGACCATTTTGGAGACTTGTTCAATTACACCCATTACTTCTAGAGGCTTATATAATTATTCTAGAGTTGACATCAATGAAAACCAATTTTCCAACACCCATACTTCACACGAGTTACCCCAAGAATGTTGTTACCTTGTCCATGCAACCATACTAGTTTTGTAATGAGAAAAACCAGTGGGTGAAAAGGGAGGAAGTCATTTATTCTATACTTGCATGGGATCCAGAAAAAAGATGGTGCCTTCAAGTTCCTTAGAATTACTTATCTAAAACTTTGAACCCTAAAGTCCATGCTTACATTGGCTAGTTTCCCTATACCGTGTCTGATGTTCTTGTTTTGATCGTAATTGATCCCATATACAACATAGTACAAACCTTATGGTGTGATTCATTTTAAGACCTAGATAATTTGGTCACATATATGAGGAACAACTTGTTTAACCCTATTGAATCCCTCAACCTCTTGTTATTAACCCCTTATGTTGCCCCTTGTAGTGCATTGAAGGTTTTTCATACACAACTAGAATGAATAATATTTTTCCTAATGTTTTGGGAAAGAACAAAGCACACATCTTTATATTTTTGTATGATTGCTACAAGACCACATCCATAGAACACTTCAATTGGGTGTTGATATGCCACCTACTCCAACAAATAAGTAACAAGGTTTTACTTGGAAAATAACAACCCACTCTCACCTAGAGCACCTATGAAACCATTGGCACCACTAACATATAAACAACATTGACGCACCAAAAGATCCATCATAAGAGGGGGAGAGGATCAATCTATTGAAACAATGCCTCATCCATATGAATACCACTTTTCCATCTAATGAATCATTGACCACATATATAGATACAACTTATACCTCTCACTTATCTCGCATCTTGTTACAAGCTAGAATGGATGATAAGGAAAAAGGATTAACTTCTGACATATGAGGCATATGTGAATCCAAACATCTCCCATGATGCATTATCCCAAGAATTTGAGTCACCCCCTATGACCAATAAAAGGAAGATATATAACTATCAAATCAAGAGATCATAGAACATTGATTATCCACCAATTATTAGTACTGCAAGGGAAAAGTAAAATGACTTTTACCTTTAATCCAAGCAAAATAGAGAACCCATAATGGAAGATGACTTTGAAAATTCCAAAATCATATGAGAAGAAACAACATGAGGAAGTTAGAGAGTTGGTGGCCCAAATGGAACCATTGATAAAGAAAGTGGGAGGACAACCAATGACTTAGAACTTGATATACCCTTACTCTTGACCCATATTACCCCACAACTTAATAATGGGAGTACCCTTAGAGATCAGGGAGCCATAATTGCATACTTACCAATTAGGGACCTATATACTAGCAACATTAGCAAACAAGGGATGTCTCTCCAACTTCATGCAAACAAATTTGACACCATGTTAAACTGGCTCAAAGAAGTCATATACACACATGCCAATATTGTACTAAGAACCACCATATGAGTAATTAGGAGACCTAAGGAAAACCCATTGACATAACGATGCACTCACTCATTGATCAAATTCAATAAATTCAACTAGATATTTCATACTAGAAGGAACAACCCATTGAGGTAATGATGCACTCACTCATCGATCAAATTCAATAAATTCAACTAGATATTTCATACTAGAAGGAACACCATTCATCAATGGACATCATCTGAGAGAAATGCAATGTTATTCCAACGATTTTTAGTAACCTAATTCTTTTCAATCAATCTCAAAATCACTTTCCTAAAACATGGAAATAAAAATGGGTGAGACTTCGTTATATGGTCCTAGAAAGCATTATGACAACATCACAAGGCACATGAATCAAGAACAATAAACCATAGATCAAAGATTGGACTAGCTTAAGAATTATATTTATCCATCATATAGAAATATGCATCAAATTTCGGTTACATTGGAATTTCCCATTGCCCAATGATACGAGGGAATTCCCACTATTACCTAATGGAAGAGCACTGAAAATAGATTTAGAAGATGGATAACCTCGTCAAAGCACCAACTTATCACGTTTCAATCTAACATAAAACCAAATTCTTACATCAAGTGAGCAAGAAGTTTTGTTGATCCTTCTTAATCTAAAAGATGTACCAAATGAATAATACCAAAAAAATGTTTTGTGTTGAACCTAATAAATAACAAAAGCATATAGAAAGATCAACCAGATTACCAAGTTAACTAAACTTTAATGCGAAGAATATAGTTACATGCTACTCTTACATATTATTGGCTTTTTAGACTCTTTTTAGACTCAAATATTAATCTTAATATAAAACATTATATAATTAACATAAACAAATAATCATGTTTGGTAGATATGATTTATGTATTGAACATATGTTACATAGATTTGCACTAGAGAGATTAGTGATTAATCTATTAGTCATTTCCTCCATGATTATTCATTTTTTTTTCCAATAGAAGAAATCATAAGAAATTTTGTGAGTACTTCCCCACATTTTGTGGATGGTAAATGGGGTCAACTGTCAACCTTTTTTATGGGGACTAATCCAGTGGGGACATCGAGTGAGGGTCCAACAATCTCAATAAATATCAAGAATATCTAGCCAAAGACTTGAGCCCGAGACCTCATTCATAATAACCACAACACTCATCCACTTGAGCTAACCCACTGAGCTCATTCATATTCATTTATAAAGGTTTTCTTTCATTTTATTTAATTTATTTCCCAATTAATTACAAAATGTTATAGTTTTTCACTATTCCTCGCTTAAAAGTAATTTATTAAAATTATGCACATTTTTATTTCTAAAAATTAGATGGTTGACATATTCATATTGTTCAAATATACGATTTGTATACACCCCCTTTCCAAAATAGATCAATACACTAAACACCACACTCACATATATTATATATGTTTCTAAAATATTGGCATTTGACCCAAACCCCTCCTATAAAGCAAATTAACTCAAGGAATGAAAAATCAATTACATTTTTTATATTCCTTTCCTCATAGATAAGGATATGTTTTATATAATTTTGTTATTTAATTTTGTCTATCTAGTTCTATATAAGAATATTTGGGGTACTTGGTCCTAGGTCTCACGTAAGGATTTTTTTTTTTCTTGTCCTATCCATTCTCTCCCATGACACACAAAATGGAGTATAGTAACATAGACAATCCTTCATTTTCTCATTATTTTAATCAATCATTTCCTTAAAAAAATAATTAAACAAGTAAATTCTTATAGATGTACTAGTTACAACATGTAGGGATCTTTGTTTTCAAAATCAAACAAAGGGATTTACGTATAAAAGTTCTAGGGCCGTAATGTAACACCCTGTTTTTTCCTAGTCTGTAATTACAAGTTATGACTTAAATACTATGACTAAAAGACAATGTATTACATTTTTGTTTAATGAAAAATTTTCAACAATTTGACTAAAGAGTGAAGCCTTGAAGTACTGGCCATGATACCACAAGAGGAAATCTGGCGACGGGTTTTGGGAATTTTCTTACATACCAAAAATATCTTCTTTTGATTTATTTCCTCCTTATCCTATTTTCCCAAAAATAAAATAATGCAAAGAGGTATGGTAGTTGAGAAACCAACTTACCCACCTTAATGGAAGTATGGAGGATAGCTAGGATAGTTGAAGACTATTAGCATCAGGTACAACATAGTACCCACCTCGTTTTGGGATTCAAACCACAAGTTCCTTTAATAAAAGAAAGGGGGCAATCAGGAACCTTTGAAGGAGGAGAGAAAAGGGAGAACAAGAAGAGGGTGGCTAGAGCACATAGAGAACAAGGAACCAAGGGGATAATAGAATTTTGGGAGCTTTTTGACTGAAATTCGAGTAGCTAAAAACCCAGGAACTCGACCTGAGCAAGAGGGATGAAAATTTAATGTTCTTTGGGAAGGGTAGTGGAAATGAGAGGGGAGGGTGTTGAGGGAATATAGAAGCAGTGATGGGATTCCCATGTGCACTTGAATCCCACTAGAGGGACATCTGAAAGATTCGTGGAGGCCCTGAGTTGGGTGGGTCATAAAGGATTCCAGTTGTGTTGTTGATAGTGAAGGAGAGTGGCCTTCATTATCCTAAATATTTTAGAGAGGGAGAATTGATTTTTCCTTGGTGGTATCATGTCCTGGAACATGGGTGGCCTACTGTATAAATTCCAAGTTCAATAGAGTTTATATTTGGCGTACACCCTCAGTTAGTCGATTTGGACATCCTTTACTACGAACATATAAGTGCATATTGACCTCAATGGATTGATGCTTTTTCATCATGTAATGTATTTCCTTTGATTGTGTAAATTAGGAACTGTCTGAAAGTATGAATAAAAGTTAATATTGAAATGGAAGGAATGTGTATATGCTACTCTCTGTGTGTTTGTTCTTCTTACTAGTTATTGTTTCTCGTAATGTGTGGTGAATGAAGACATTGCTAGACCTTGTACTTCACAATCTAATTTTGTGTTATAAACCTCTAGTTGTTTGATCTATGAGAATATGCTATAGAGAAAACCTCGTTAGAGATCCTAAGACTCTGATAAATGAGTAAAGGGATACATGGATTTGTGCTCCATGTATGCCTTAAATTCAATTATTGGTCCTCATTCCCTGTGAAATATGGAACAATGGAAATACTTGGTTCTTTGTGTATGCGGGCTAAATTTTTGGGAGGTATTGTTTTTACTTAATAAGTTTGTGCCGTAGGTATCATGGGAACTGGCGCAGTCGAAAGGATCGAAATCCCTTAAGCTTTGTGGTTCTTGTTATCACTCGAGCCTAGGGGAAACTAAGGAGATGATGTCTTGAGGCCTGCAGGTAGCATACATGGAGTGCCGAGAGTCGGATGGATAACATGGCCCATAGAGCCCCTCCTCTATACCATGCTTCACCATCATCATCGACAATAGAGCAATGTCCACTAAACTGATTTGGATCCCAATAGACAATAGGTATTGCTTCATGAGGTAACAAGTCCAATATCATGGTAAGTGTCACTTTAATATTTTAGCATTTGAGCATGTTGCAAAGAGTCCTTTCTTGATTATGGAATGTTTGCTTGGAAATTATATCTTTTTCCTAATTTCACCTTGGTTCTTTTCATGGTATCCTAGTAATTTGGTCACTGTCATAAAAAGGGTTATCACTGGGGGTTTCCTTGAAGGTTCATCATACCATTCCCACTCATACTTACCATTCTCCACACTTCTTCCCTTTTTTTTCCTCATCTCTTGGGTTTTTAGGCTCATTGACCCCAAGAAGGTTTTGTACCTCATTTCATGGGAATAAGGGGCTAAAGGCCCATAGGTGTCGTAGTTGGCATCATACATAAATGATATCCCTAAAGTCCTAAGATCAATGAAACACTTCTCTAAAGGAATAAAGGACTTTTAAATGAAAATAAATATATAAAAGTGTCATGCTTGAATGGGGAGTGCATTGAGATGTTCTTTTATTTCCAGTGCACATAGCACCTAATGTATTCTAACTTCAAGTGCCATTGCAGTGCTCCTTTATTTCCATTTCATGTAGCACTCAATGTTTGGGCTTAAAAAAAATAAAATAAAGGGATTGGAAAATGGTTGCATTGCTAACAAAGGGAAACTCAAGGATGTAGCTCACCCTCCACAAAGGCACCCATAAATGAGACAATATGAGCCCTTGATATGTCAAGGACCCCATGCCCAAGAGTCTTTCCCCAATCCATCTCATACTCATTACATGATCTAGATAGGGTCTTCTTGGGAAACACTCCTTGACTTGGGGATTGGCCTACCCAGTAGGGCACCATGACACCCCTCCCATACCTAAATTTGGAAACGTTTATAAGGTTTTTGAGAATTTGCTTAATTTTAAAAGGGGGGATTTAATTCACTTGTTTGGGTGGTTCTTATATTAAATGTGGCTTACTTGGTATGATTCATATGACTTGCGGACCCTTGGAGGGCGTACTTGTTTGTCTTTGTAGGACCTTTCTCGATGAAGGATGATGAACCATGCATGACATCACTTTATACACTTGGATGTGGACTTTGGAGGCCTAGGATGTCACCCTTTATCCCTTGATGTCATCTTGGAGGTTAGGGTTTGATGGATGAGGTGGTTTTGGAGGTATTTTGACAGGAGGAGACATATGGCATGGAACCTTTTCACATGAGATCTTGACACATAGCCTTTGGAGGCCCAATGATCTCCTCTTTGAGGCTTGACATCTCATCTTCAACTCTACATCACCCTTATAGGGCATGACGTCACCCTTTTTAAGGTTTTACTTTATGTATTTTTTATTTTGGCATATTGTAGAGGAAAATGAAGGGGTTGGCCCTCTTCAAATTTGTTGTTGATAATTTTTATGTGGACAAATTAGTTTAGAATACCTCATATAAATAGAGGACCTTCTAATTTCATTTTATCATCATGGATTCCTCACCATTTGTGAGAAAAAGTTTGAAATTTTCACCCTATCTTGGGCTATCTCTCTCTTCTACTAATGCACCATGCTTGGAGGATCATTTTATGGATACTTTTGCTGATTTTGAAGAAGAATTTCTGCAATTAGGGTTTTGTCTCTTGGTTTTTTGGCTAAATTAAGTTAGTTTTTTGCAATTTATCTTTATGTTGCTATGTTCATGGTTAATATTACTACTTTATACTAAATGTCTTGCTTGGTAAAACCCTAAGAGATGAGCATAAGTGCTTCCTCCTCTCACAAGATTATTCTTGTTTAAAATTGGTGAAATCTCCTTGCGAGGGTTAACATCCTAAAGCCCTAAAGTTCTAGCACTTTAGGATTTTATCCCTAGACACTTGATTTCTTGACCTAGTTGAAGTATTAAGAAGGGACAAAAGTTTTCTAGAGCCCAAAAGTGCTTGCATTCTTTACACACACTCTTGAAAAGGTGGCCTAACTTGCTCATAATTTCTCTTAAGCAATTGGATAATGTTCTATGTGATGCATGCTTAATTTCCTTGGTCAATTGTTGAGATTCCAAGCTCTTTTTATTGTTCTTGTTAAAAATTCATATTGTTGTTATAAGACTATTGTACTGATAAAAATTTGTATCATCCATTGCAATTTTCATTGTCTAGTGTCTTATGAAGTATTAATTGCATGTTTGTACTTGGAAATCATCACATATATGCAATAAATTGTTCTTGTTCTAGAAAGGTACTCAAACATACTTATACCTCTTAGTTTTCATTGGCCTAGACCTTTCTTTAGGTGATCAAGAAAGGTTGTGGTAGGCTTGGATACAATACTTGCTACTTTAATCCCTTGAGGTCACCGAGGAAGCCTCCCCTGTGGTGGACCTCCTCCATCACTAAAATGAGGGAATTTCTTACTAAGGTGACAATGGTAGGATTTTCCATAGTTACACAGATTTGGGGGACTTGTGTTGGGATTTTCACAAGTACAAATCACGTGATAACATTTTGGATTTTTTTCTGGGGAGGATTGAGTCATTCTCCTCAACAACATATCTTCTGGTAAACTTCTCATGAAGCCCTTATTTCTCAAGTTTTCCTGGTGGCTCTACTGAGGGTTATCCCCTCACCTATGTTTGATGATCTAAGGTTTATTATCTGGCGACTCCACAAATTCAAGGAGGTACACTAACCCTCCTAAGACTTCCAAGAGAAGGGTTCCCCACAATTCACCTGTAGTGAAATCCTTGTTTGGTGGAAACCTTCCTTTTCCTACGATGGCTCAAAAGCAATGGGAATCCAATATATTCAAACCCTTGGATATGTCTCCTATCCCGAGATACCCTCGACAGAGGCCTCCAAATTATGAGAAATGGTTTCCTAAGTTTCCTAGTAATGATATGACCATTACTAATGAACATATGAGTAATTTTTGGGCCTTCTTTCAACTTAATCATGTGAGTGATGATGTGGAAGATTTAGTAATGAAACTTTTCTCGACCACTCTCATCGATTTCACTAGGACATGGTATGACAATCTGCCTGATAAGAGAATCAAGAATATGGATCAAATCAAGGATACCTTTCTTAATATATGGAGTACTAAAGAGGACCCAATCATGTTGTTGACTAGACTTACCAAAATCAAGAAATTGAAAAATGAGAGTGTTAGAGAATTTAACACCAAGTTTGAAAAATTGTTTCAACAAATCCCTAAAATCCATCACCCTGGGGGAGACTATATGCTCTTCCTTTGCATCAAATATTTCTAGGGACATTTTGGATACTTACTCAAAGACAAGGGTCCAAAGACAATCCATGAAGCCAAATAAAGGGCTACGAAAATTAAGGCTAATCTTTCATCATGTAGGGTAGATCCTTTATATGCCCTGAGAGACAATGTCGATACCAAACCAAAGATAGTACACGATGTTGAGCCCGCTAAAGATACTAGCTCCCCATGGGAATGACTCAAAGATGCCATAATAACCTCGCCAAAAATCAAATCTTGAATATGAACAAAATTACTAATTTAGAAAGGGCACAACAACAAGCCCCCAAGCCTCCTTTTAGGGGACAACCCCAAAAACCTAGCCAATATTGGAGTGTTGAAATCCCCTTACTCTAGAACCTAGGTACTTTGTTATCTAGTGATTTCCTTACTACAAATCAGATTAGCAACTCACAAAACAAACATACACTTATGAAATATTCAACTTTAAACATGCAGGGGAAGCAAAAAACTGGAAACCAAATCATGCACACATGAACACCAATATTTTTGGGTAGATACCCCTGGAAAAACCTTGGAGGGAAATCAAGTGCTAAGAATGATTTTATTATGCTAAAATCAGGGCTCCTGTAATAGGGATAGTGGCCCACTGAGAGAAATACAACTGTAGACAAACCTGGTAAACTTTGTTATGATGTATGACCCATAACTGCACACTTTTTGAGATGTACAAGACTGTCCCTACTACACACCCTTGTACATGCACCTATCTCCACTTGCACCCATGTACATGTACGAAAATCCTATATGAAAAACTGTGTACGACACAACTCTTCCTTGTGGATTCGCTTGACTAAAACCGACTTGCAGCAACGTCTGTTCTCTCTTCTCCTTGATTTGATCTCTAGATGGAAGTCATTTTCCACCTATCCAAGATATTGAATCACAATCCTTCATGATCCAATCCCCTCAAAAGCAAAGGTCCTTCTCTACTCTCAAGAATCTCAAGTGTCAATTATCAAGTGTCTTCCTCGTTCACCCTATTCTTTCTTTTATAATCGTGAGTTATAATATATTTCTAATCTCCAAATCGATTGAAGGTTGAGATTACTTCTCACACTCACTTGAGATTTAGATTCATGCTAATTAATTTTAGCATTTCCTTAAATAACTCAATTAATTCAATAATTAATTAATAAAATCACTTTACTTCAATAATTTCTTTAATTAAAGTAAAGTTACCAAGATAGAAGGATTTGGACGACTTCCACAGGCAAGACACCAAGCCTATGCAGAAATACATGTCCAATTCTATATTCATCAAAGCTCCCTTTTAGTGAGGAAGGTATTTCTTGAAAATACACCTAGAACTAGTTCTCCCTTTGAACTTGACACATTGTCACACACATCATCCTACACACTAGCATCCCTCCGACCCTACTAGTCAGCTACTCCCTGAATACTGAAAGTCATATTGATGATGCTACATATCAATGCCACAAAGTTTGGAAACTTTGTCAAAGGATTTCTCTCCCTCAATGTGTTCCTAGAAGGCTCTTGCTCCCGAGCATCCATCAATGCCATCTTGTACCAACTCAGTCTCCTGACAAGACTAGAAGGGGATAACTCCCTCTTGTTAGAAAAATAGGACCA
>JASDQU010686059.1:0-34035 GCA_032191745.1 Picea mariana | reverse complement strand
CGTAGCATCATTGTTACTCTGGGGGGTCAACTATACAGGATACCAGAGGTAGTTTCAACTATTGTCCCACCAAAACAATTCCACAAATTAATCTCTCATACTGCAAAGTTTGGCCTCTTCACAATCCAATCAGAAGGTGTACAAAAGGACACTACAACCACTACAACCTCATCCGGAGACCTTTCTATCCAACAGAAGCAGGTCGACAAGATTGTAGAAGAGCACTAAGATGTTCTTGTTGCACCTACTGGGGTGCCTCCATACTTCTCAGTCAAGAAAGGTTATAACAGAACCCTTCATACTCTTCATTATGAATCTTCACCAATAGAGTCCTCCCACACTCAGGTAGATCATGCAACTAGATTGGTTGAACGGATTCAACCCCTCCAACAACAGGTTCATGACAACCTTCAACAAGCTAAGTAGGACAACTTCTTCATCAAGGCAAGCAACACACAAAGCTTTAGATTTAGCATAATTTTCTTCGTCTCCCAAGGGAACTTGACGCAATGGGGACCATTTATTCCTAAGGGGGGAGGAATGATCCAGATGGATCTCGGTGGCCATCCACCTTTTTCACTGAATCACCATTTTGTGCCTGTGGTTTTGATAAACCATAACATTCACCCTTTTGATAGGGAAAGGAATATAATGTCATCTTCATTTGTTAATTACATACATCATGTAATGGTCTTATGTACATGCATACAAATTAGAGTTAATTCATTGGATCCCATTAAAACTTTGTAGTTAAGTGTGCTCGTGCTAGAGTAGTACTGGAATGGGTGACCGCCCGGGAAGTCCTAGTATTTTACATGGCTATCGTATTTTATAAACTTAGTCCAATTTATCCCACATGCATCATGGGAATTTTTTTCCTCTCACTCTCTCATATATAATTGAGGTGAAGGAGGCCCTTTAAGAATCCAATGGAGTGTGATGTAAATCTTCTTATGAATGAAGCGTAGCCAACATCTCTTTCTTTTTAGAGATAAGCTACCCCATTTTTCCTACAGTGTTTTTCTATCTTATTCAGTAATAGAAGTTGGGTTTCACTGTATTTATGTGTTCTCTTCTATATTTTTGTGTATTTCATTGTTATATCTCGATTATATTTTTTCCTTCAAGTTGTTCACAAAATAATCTAGATCAATGGGCTTTTGGGATCCCCCAGATTCGAGTTTCCAGTTAGGTCGCAGTTATGCTTCAAGTTTTCGAAGTAAGTTATAGAACAAGATAGAACCCCAGTCCCTGGTTGAGAATGGTTCCATTTCAGGATTGCAGGGGCTCAGATTTCTAAATCATCATACAACCATAAGTTTATAACAGTCACATTCTAGGAGACCCAGATCTCGGATTCCCAATTTTTGGTGAGGTTCTGTGTAGAGGTTTTGTCGGTCTCGCATCAGCAGGGTTGGGATTTTCAGTAGGGGTTTTGTACCTCAACACATTAGCATGCCCGCCAATTCACATCGAAAGTGTAAGGTGACATGGATCCACTTGGAGATACATAAGGACTGTAGGCAAGAATGAGCCCTAAACTTTAGAAGACCATAACTTTCGAGCCAAGACTTGGATTTAAGTGTAAATATAGTCATTGGAAATATTTTGACAAATAGATTCATATTTCAACCTTATAATTGGATTTAGAGGTACCTTCAAGAAGTAAATGTTAGAAGAATATTTGAGAAATCTTTACATCCTACCAACCTAATGACTGTTAGGGGATTGGGTGTGTTAAAGAGTTTTATCAGAGCAACGTTTCAAACTCGAGGATTGAGTGGGCCAACAAAAGTTAAATGCACTGTAGGCCAAAGGGATTCAAGGAGCTTGTTAAAGTTTCTTTTTCTTTCTTTTTGCATAAAAAGGTTGTATGTTAGCTTAAATGATTAAAGATTGCAAGTTTCATTTGGAATACAAACAATAGAAAAACCTTTTCCCTTTACCTTATCTAAGCATGTTGATAATCACTAATGAAAAATATTTGAGTGTGCATGAAAACAATGACGAAATCTTGAAATTAGGATGTTAGAAGACCCTATCAGGGACAAGTATTGTGTGCTCTTTCTGGTTTTTATAATAAGGTATCAATAGATTTTTGTTTCAACACGTATAAGATATTGAGAAGAGAAGAAAACAACAAAGATTCTAGCATAGTTAGAAATGGAAGAAACCTCACGAAGTAGAAAGAGCAGTCAAATGAAAGGAGGGACATAGAGACTCCTTCGGACTTGGAAGAAACAATGAAGAACATGAAGGTTGAATTGAGAAGATAAATGGACAATAGTGAAAGGCTTGTTAGAGCCTAGGAGAAGTAGAAATAGATAAATGCAGTGCTACTGCAAAGTTTGTTTGAAATTCAGAAGCACTTGCAACAAGGATCAGATGCCAACAATGTAGGTAGACAATAGTTTGAGAAGTGGCAGAGCCCATCAAAAATTCAAAAGCACATGCCAACACAAATAAACATAGGAAAGAGTTCCCTAAGAGAGGAATTTAAGAAATAAAAATCCCCTACCTTTGATGGAGAAATCAAGAAGGGAGAGGAAGTAGAGGCCTGACTGTTGGGGTTAAAGAAATATTTACGGGTTCATAGTTACTCAGTAATTACAAACGAGAAGATATCCATCTTCAATTTGAGTGGAGGCGCTTCCATTTGGTGGGAAGACCTCAAAAATGTTAAGGGAGTCAACAAAAGCAAGCTAACCTGGAAAAAAATTGAGAAACATTTTAGGAAAGCATATCTGTCTGAGAAATATTATGATGTTAGGATCAAGGAATTCCATGAAAATAAGCTATGACAACTTGCCATGGATGCTTATGCAAAAAGGTTTTTAGAACTACTGAGCTATGTCCCTTATATTAAAGATGAAAAAGAGAGGATACAATGCTTCCTCAATGGTTTTCCATGGTCCTATCAGGACATAATTGAATTTTATGAGTCTAAGCCACTATATGACACCATCAAGAAGGCCAAATACTGTTATGATCAATCTAATCCTAGGCAAGATTCTCACAAAGACTGGAAAAATAAGGACAAGTATGGATTCAAGAAGAATGCATTTAAACCATCCCAGTACAACAATCCAAAAATAAATTCTCATTTCAATCATCCCACTAGAAGTATGCATCGATAGAAATTTCCATCTCAAACTGGGAATAGGCCAACAAATCAAACAAAGGAAAAGAAGGAAGAGCGGAAGAAAGGAACTCTCTAATGCTAGGGCTGTGGAGAAGCACACTTATTGAGAGACTGCTCCTATATGCAACATGACAGTTGAAGAGTCTACAATGTCCAAGAGGTGACTACAGTTGATGATGTAGCCAGGAGTGTGCCCAAGATTTACACAGTCATCAAGAATCAACAGGTAGAACACCAAGCCTCGGTGGTGGAACTGGAAGGTAAAATCGTAAAATGACCCATTTCAATTTTAATTGACCCTGGTTGTAACTTGAGCTATATTTCACCCCAAATTTTTAAATCATGTGTCGTACAGAGAAAGAAGCATGCAAAATCATGGTTAGTTTAGTTAGTCGTAGGGACTAATACAAAGATGACAAAGATGATTGAAGCCTTCCCATTTGAAATGAATGGACTGCACACACAAGCAACCTTGAACTTGCGTCCTTTGGGATCATATGATATGTTGATAGGCATGGATTGGTTGGTTTCTCACAAAGTCAAATTGGATTGTTTTAGTAAATTTTTGGACTATAAGGATGATGAGAGCGACAAGAGGGTGCTACAGGGCATTCAGAAGCATGTATCAGTAATGAAAATATCAACATTGCAACTTAATAAGTATAGGAGGAAAGGGTGTTCCCTATATGATATACAAGTACTAAATTCAACAGAAGACAACAAACTGGAAATAGAAGACCACCTGGTGTTGCATGAATTTAGAGACATGTTTCCTTAGGAGATACTAGGATCGCCTCCTTGGAGGGAGATTGAATTTTCAATGGAACTAATGCCAGGAGTAGTACCTACATCTAAGGTGCCCTATAGGATGAGCACACTGGAGCTGGTGGAGGTAAAATTGCAGTTAAATAAAATGTAGGATAAGGGGTACAATAGACCTAGTGTACCCCCATGGGGAGCACCATCTTAATTTTTAAAGAAAAAGGATGGTACTCTCAGATTGTGTATTGACTATCGATATTTAAATAAGATGACCATCAAGAATAAATACCCACTACCCAAAATTGATGATTTTTTTTATCCACTTAGAGGAGCTACAATGTTCTCTAAAATATATTTGAAGTCTGGGTACCCTGAAGTCAGGATTAAGGATGGAGATATTCATAAGATATCCTTTAGGACAAGGTACGAGCATTATGAGTTTGTGGTGGTGCCTTTTGGACTTACCAATGCACCAACCACCTTTATGTGTTTAATGAATAGTATTCTCAACAAATATTTGGACAAGTTTGTCCTAATATTCATTGATGACATCCTAATTTATTCAAAAACCCAAGAGGAACATGAGGAGCCCCTCATATTGGTAATGCATGTGTTGAGATAACACCAGTTGTATGCCAAGTACAACAAGTATGATTTCTTCCAAAGACAAATTCAATATCTGGGTCATGTAATCTCAGAAGATATAATGATAGTAGACCCATAAAATATTAAGGCCATCATGGATTGGCAAGCTCCTAGAAATGTGTCTGAGGTGAGGTCATTTATGGGATTAGCTAGATATTATAGGAGGTTTATTAAGGGTTTTTCCAAAATCATCCACTCAATCACTTCCCTTAAAAGAAAAGGAGTGAAGTTTGTGTGGTTAGCAGTTTGTGAAGCGAGCTTTCAAGAGCTGAAATATCTTTTAACCAACGCCCATATCCTAAAAATTGTAGATCTTGAAAAATATTTCCTAGTTTGTACATATGTTTGTAAATAAGGACTTGGTGGAGTCCTCATGCAATAAGGACATGTGGTTTACTATGAATCAAGAAATTTTAATGAGCATGAGAAACATTATGTCGTTCAAGACTTAGGACTAGCAACCATTGTGCATGCCTTGAAGATGTGGAGACATTATTTACTTGGAAGAAGGTTTGTATTAATGACAGACCATAGTGGGATGAGGTACTTATTTGATCAACCACATTTAAATTCTAGACATTCCAGATGGATGGCTCTAATCAGTGAGTTTGATTTTTAAATCAAACACATTAATGGCAAGGAAAATCGAGTGGCAAATGCACTCAACAAAAGCATGCAGACATCATTCTTAGCGACAACAATCACATGCAAATCTGATATAAATCAAAGAATCATAATTTTCCTACATGATGATGAACAACTTAACTCAATAAAGGAAAGCTTGTATCAAGAGCCAAGAGGGAGAAATATGAAGAATATCAGCTCGTAGAGGATGGGTTGCTGATGTACAATAATATATTGTACATACCCAATTCAATTGAACCTAAGAATATCATCATGGACGACCTTTATAGGAGACCCTATGTGGGTCATCCAAGCTATCAAAATATGATAACTACAAGAATAAAACTGTATTTCTGGCCGAGGATGAAAAGAGATATTGCAGAATACATTGCTAGGTGTTTGGAGTGCCAACAAGTCAAGGTTGATCATAAACACCCAACAAGAATACTACACCTAGTGCAAATTCTATAATGGAAATGGGAGATTAGCTCCATGGAATTCATCACATGATTACCAAGGACATCAATACAATATTATGTGATCATGGTGGTGGTGGACAAGTTGAGTAAGGAAACTCACTTCATCTCCATTAAATCTACTTATAAATCAATAGATCTTGTTGATATTTTTATAAAGGAAAATTTTAGATTGCATGGCATGTCCAAGATAATTATTTATGATTGGAATGCTAAATTTACATCAAAATTCTGGAAAAGTCTATTTATAGGTTTTGGAATGCAACTAGATTTCAACACTGCTTACCATCCTCAAACAAACAAACAAACTGAGAGGGTGAACATAGTGTTGGAAGATATGTTGAGAATGTATGTTATGCACCAACCCAAGAAATGGGAGGAATACTTTCCTTTGGTATAATTTTCTTACAACAACCACTATCAAGAGTCATTGAAAATGATCCATTTTGAGGATCTATATGGTAGAGAGTGTAGAATTCCAATCAGTTGGGATAATCTGGTATATAGTATCACCCTAGGACCCAATATGTTGAAGGAGATGGAGCGGGAAGTAGTCAAAATTAAGTAGAATATGGAAGTGGCTCAAGACAGGCAAAAKAGTTACACTAAAAACCAATAGACTCGTAAAGAGTTCAAAGTAGGAGATCATTTGTATGTCAGAGTTAAGCCTAAAAGAATCTCCTTGAGGATGGGGACTTGTGCCAAGTTGGCACCTCGCTATTGTGGACCTTTCAAGATTCTAKAAAGGGTGGGACTGATGGCATACTAGCTTTCTCTGTCTCTCATTGTCAAATCCCATAATGTCTTCCATCTATATTTTTTAAAGAAATATGTTCATGATACTAATCATGTTATTGATTGTACTRTGATCTAGGAGGAGCTAGAAGGAGACTTCCATCCCAAGCCTCAATGCATCCTGGACAAGAGAGAGACACTTCTCTGGAACCGAGCCATTGTCTAGGTCAAGGTGTAGTGAAAACATTTTGGAGTAGATGAGGTCACATGGGAGCTGGAGGATACCATGAAAGTGGCATACCCATTTTTGTTTTCTGTATAATGGTTGTTTATACAGATAGTAAAACATGGAGGATGATGTTTCCTTTTTAAGGGGAAGGGGAATGTAACACCCTGTTTTTCCCCAGACTATAATTATAGGTTATGAGTTAAAGACTATGACTAATAGACAATGCATTGCATTTTTGTTTAATGAAAATTTTTCAACAAGATGACTGAAGGGTGAAGCCTTGAAGTACTGGCCATGATACCACAAGAGGAAAGTTAGTGAGGGGTTTTGAGAATTTCCTTATCTACCAAAAATATCTTCTTCTGATTAATTTCCTCCTTATCCCCTTTTCCCAAAAATCAATTAATGTAGAGAGGCCTGGTATTTGAGAAACCAAATACCCACCTTAATGGAAGTATGGAGGATGACTAGGACAATTGAAGACTGTCAGCCTCATGTACAACATAGTACCCACCTCATTTTGGGAGTTAACCCACGAGTGCCTCTAACAGAAGCAAGGGGAAAATCAGGAACCTTTGAAGGAGGAGAGAAAAGGGAGAACAAGAAGAGGGTGGCTAGAGCACACATAAATCAAGAAACCAAGGGGAGAATAGACTTTTGGGATATTTTTGACTGAAATTTGAGCAACTAGGAACCCAAGAACTCAACCTAAGCAAGAGGGTTGTGAATTTAACGTTCGGTAGGTATAGAAATGGAACTAAGAGGGGACGGTGATGAGGGACTGTAGAAGTAGTGAAGGGACTCCCATGTGCACTTGAAGCCAACTAGACAGACATCTGAAATATTTATGGAGGCCTCGAGCTGGGTGGGTCACAAAAGGTTTCAATTGTGTTATTGACAATGAAGGAGAGTGGTCTTCACTATATCTAAATCTTTCAGAGAGAGAGAATTGAGTTTTCCCTAGTGGTATCATGGCCTGGAACGTGGGTGGCATGTTGTAGAAATTCCAAGTTCAACAAAGCCTACATTTGGGTGGAAAGGCATACACCCTCAGTCATTCGGTTTGGCCAGTCTTTACTATGAACAAATAAGTGCATACTAACCTCAATGGCTTGATGCTTGTTCATCATGTAATGTATTTCCTTTGAATGTGTAAATTAGGAACTATCAGGAAGTATGAATAAAAGTCAAGATTGAAATGGAAGGAATGTGTGTATGTTTCTTTCTGCGTGTTTGTGCTTCTTACTGGTTATTATTTCTCATGATGTATGTTGAATGAAGACATTGCTAGACCCTGTACTTCACAGTCTAATTATGTGTAATAAGCCTTTGGTTGTTTGATCTATGAGAACATGCTATAGAGAGAACCTGTTCAGAGATCCTAAGACTTTGATAAATGAGTAAGGGGATGAATGGATTTGTGCTCCCTGTATGCCTTAAATTTAATTGATGGTCCTTGTTCCATGTGAAATATGGAACGATGGGAATACCTGATTCTTTGTGTATGCAAGATAAGTTTTATGCCTTTGGGAGATATTGTTTTTCCTTAATAAGTTTGTGTCATAGGTACCCTAGTGTAGCCCGAAGAGTAGAAATCCCTTAAGCTTCATGGTTCCCTCATTGTGCTTGGATTTATGTTTTCTATCCCATCTCCTTTACAAGTATAGGAGTGGAACCAGGAGGGGAACCCAAAAACCCAAGAGTCAGGTTGTTTAAAACTTGTGTGCGAGAGTGAGGTTCCAGATAATCAAAGACCCAAACCCATTTTATTTAACCTACCCTTGTTTAAATCCTAGATGCCAGTGGGGTAGGGTTCCAACATGAGGTACCACTCCTTCCTATACATTTAAACAAGAGAGAGGATGACGTCATGCTGATGCGTTGGGCCTTGTGTTGGCCGGTCTAACCCTTTCTAGTGGAAAACATGTGTCAACACTCTAGTGGAGCGATTCGAAAGGACCTCGGTGGTACTATGATGAGCGGGGGTAATCCTGGTCGTTAGATCAGAAGGAAGGAGGAATATCAAAAATCCGATCATTGTCAAAAGTAGGAACCAGAGGTGAGTAGAGTTTGGTTAACCAAATCACTGGATAACCATAACACCAGAGGGTTGCGACAAAGGTCTCCTTATAAAATCTTGGTTCCTTGGATCCCGGTTGGATCACAATTCCAACGCAGGGTTCTATAATAGGTGGCGACAAGACTGTGACATCAACTACCACAGGGCAGTGTCACGTCAATGTACCCTGTTATTCTAAGTGGAATGCCACGTCAGACCATGTGTCAAGCCATATCATCATATCCATGCAAATCTTCCCAGTCACTCACCACTGGGCCCGATCGAGTTGCCATGTCGGGTGGCATGCTTCATAAGGTCTATGTTTCAATGGTTCCATAGGGACAATCAGATTGGGGAGTTTGAGGAAGAGGGGATTTTTGGATACCTAGGATCTCGATTTTCGATTGGATTGTTGTTCCACTTCAAATTTCCTAAGTTACAAAGCGAGATAGAACCCTGGTCCCCGATCAAGTATGGTTGTATTTCAGGGTTCTAGGGACTTGGATATCTAGATCATTGGATCATCGTACAACCATAAGTCTATGACAGTCATGTTATGGGAGTCCTGGATCCCGAATTCTCAGTTTTTGGTGAGGTTCTATGTAGAGGTTGTGTCGATCTCGCATTAGCTGGGTCGTGATTGCAACATAGGGCTATCATACCCCGAGACATCAACACGCTTATCAGTCCACATTGGACAGGTAAGGTGACGTGGATCCATGTGGATACCACATGGAGATACAAAAGGATCGTAGGCGAGAATGAGCCCTAAACTTTAGAATACCATAACTTTTGAACCAAGACTCGGATTTAAGCGTAAATACAATGATTGGAAAGCTCTCGACGAGAAGATTCAGCTTCCGAGCTTAGAATTGGATTTAGAGGTACCATCAAGAAGGAAATGTTAGAAGAATATTTGAGAAATATTTACATCCCATCAACCTAATGATTGTTAAGGGATTGGGTGTGTTACACACTAGTCCACAAATAAATTTTTTTCCCACGTTACAAAGACCARGGAAAACCCCCAAGTACTTCCCCTCATTTTGAGGATGGTACCTAGGGTAAACCCTAGAATCTTCAGGGCACAAGGCTGGTCAACAATAGGGCTCGAAGCCATTACAACAATATACTCATTATGAGCTCAACATGTCACTTGTGGGAATTCAATCCGRGCGGGTAGGATAACAATCATTCCTCCCAACCACACAAGCTAAAATCAATTGACAACTAGCACGTAAATACTTATAGCTTCTAGAAAATCTAAACTTGCAACTTTTTCTTCTGATTGTCTCACAACACCTTCTACAACTTGGCTTATAACAGTGCCTTGACCAATGTTAGGTCCAATAGAAGCAAGCCTTATGGATTAAGAATAATAATTAAAGAAACGAAAACTATGAAATCCATGGTAATCTCCTCTTATTATGTTTCAAAAATAATTGTTTATATTATTAGAATATTTATCAATCACTTAAAAAACAAAACAAAGTTGTAAATTTATGTTTTAATTTTTTTTTATTTGTTGTGCGTGGAATGTATAATTTTCATAAACCTTTATTTTTGAAGCAAGTCTAATTGTATAAAGAAATTGTATTCTCTGAAAAAAAGCAATAAGGAATCCAAAAAGTAGAATATTGCCATCAATCTTTTGTGGGATCTCTTCTTAGTACGTATGTTATGCTTATCTCTTCTACTTAATTTTATGGGATCTCTTCTTAGTACGTATGTTATGCTTATCTTTTGTGGGAGCCTAGAGAGCTACTTTCTCCCAGACTTCAACACTACTCAGAATTGTATCTCTAATGCAACGAGCAAGCCCCTGTTGATTTTTCAATAAGATAGGTTAAGCATGAAGTTCATTCCATTTTAGTATTTAACCATAAGCATAAAATGTTGCGGCAACCAAGATCACAAGAAGAAGCACCATGCACAAGAACACAAGATGTATCTTGGGAAACCCTTCTCAACAAGGGAAGAAAACCCATCCAAATCCTTTGCTATATTCTTCAAGAGAAATACCTTCGCCACCAAGATAAACCCTAGCACACAAGAGGGTGCTTAAAACCTAGAACTCTAGAGCCCAAGAGAGGTGCGCACTTTCCCCAAAGAAGTGACTTGCTGAAATTTCCAAACTCACAAGAAAGATAGGACTCCACAAGGGGGAATCTTCCTTTACTTATATTAGAATTTTCCTATCAACATAAGTGTCTATTGGCTCAACAGGGCCGACCTCTCTAAGTCACATAATAATAATAATTATTATTATTATAATTAATATTGACCAAATTAATTATCTTTTACATTTATTATTAATCACATTAAGGTGGGGCCAACCTGTACCCTTTACATAACAATTAGGGTTACAGGTAGGTCTGACTCTTGAACAATGTATATAGAAAAGGGTCTGATACACCCACTAGTGCTCATCCACTAGGGGCACATCTGGTTCACTGCATTACACAAAAGAACCAAATCTTCACACGTTCACCTGTGCTCGTCCACAAGCACGTCCACTCTACAGATCTTCTTTCCCACTGCCTCACACAGGAGAATCATCTGGAGTCTTCTCGTCAACTCTGCCGCTCAGAGGAGGCTAATACATCATATTCATTTATGTTCACATGACGATGCACCCAACACTTTGGGATTTCACACGTTCACCTTGTGCTTAGCCACATGCATGTCTAACTCAACAGATCGCCTTTCCCATTGGATAATCATCTAGAGTTCTTCTCAACTCTCTAAATGGAGGAGGTCATCTCTACGTTCCCAACTCTGTCTTAGGAAGGAACCACGTACCCTTCTTAGGGGCTTTCTCTTAGGTTTGTAAGATGAGAGAAAGACTCACATAACTGTAATGATCCATATCTCACAGGTTTGTAAGCTAGAGAATGTCTCACATAGATGCAATCATCAACACTCCCTCTTAGCTAGGGAGGCATTCTTCATCATGCCAAGTCTCACATGCATGTTCTCTGAATTTTTTTTTTGGCTGGAGTCATCAATACTCCCTCTCAATTAGGAAGGAATTTTTCACCAAGTTAGTCTGGTGCAGATGTCTATAATCTGCTCATGTGTAGGAAGGTATTGCATGCGTACGATTTTCCTCTGTATCATATCTCTGATATAAGGATATTTCATGTCATCATGTTTTGATCCATTTAGGAAACATTGGGTTCTCAAGGATCTTTACACACGGCTCTTGGTTATCATCATAGGATCAATCTCATGGTTAAGTAAATATGTCAAAAGCTTGTGAAGCCACATTGCTTCGCACACTCACTGCTATATACTTTGCCTCTGTGGTACTCAAGGCCACATAGTCTTGTTTCCTGCTGCATTAGGAAACCATGGAAAACTTCACGGTAAGACAAAAACTGGATGTGCTCTTCCGGTCCACTGTACTCTCTCCTCAATCTGTATCGGCATATCTTGCAAACTCAAGTTCACAGTGAAGGCATATCTCAGGTCATATCCAATTGTGCCTCGTATATATCTCAATACATGCTTTACTATTATCCAGTGATTCTGTCTCGACTGACTCATGGATTGACTAAGCACATTCACTGCATAGCATGAATCAGGCCTGGTGTTAACCAGATACATCAATGATACAATCAGATGTGGACCAATCTCGTTTGAATCATCATCATTCATTTTCTTCAAATCCATCATGGTGGTTTTTCATTCTGTCATACTGAACTTATTTAATATTCCCACTGGATGTTTTCCTTGACTTAGGAAAATCTCATTGGTCCTCTGTCATACTTCTTGTCCCAATAAGTGGTGCATCATACTCATATCCTTCATCTCGAAATCAGAAGTCAAAGATTAATTGTATCCAACAACAAGGCTTTTGAATAAGTCATCAAAATCAGGCTCTAGTTACCAACACTGTAATAATATAGGTTTGGATCAACAACACTCTTGCTAAAACCCAAACTCATCAAGAATCCATCCATCTGATATAGATTCCAAATCATGGATGGTTGTACGGATGGAAGTGTATCAAGCTTACTAGATCAAGTGTCTCATCATAGAMAACTCCCTCTGTATGTGAGAAACCTCTGGCTATAGATCTTGCTTTTTATTTCTCGACACTTCTATTAGCTGCATGCTTGATCTTATAGATCCACTTGGAAGTCATTACAKGTTTCCCTTCTGGTCTCTGAACAATATCTTTATACATCATTCTTTTAAGACATACTGGTATTCTTCTGTTATGGCATCTTTCCATACCTTTTCTCTTGTTTCTTTTCTAAGACAAGGAGGCTCAACATCAATGAACTGGCTCATGAATGAAGGATAACTCAGAAATCTCTTTTGCTTTCTCGGGATGTGCCTTAAGAGGCTTGTATGTTTCTCTACCTCTTTGCAGAGTGAGTCTAGGTAGGCCTTTTTACGCCCTACTGCAATATCTCTGAAGATATCAACTGGAACAACTGGATCAATTGGAATAAGGTATGTCTCCCTCTGAACTGTTGAAGGGGGAGAAGGTATTTGTCTTACTATCAATCTCCATTTGAGATTCTCTATATCCTTGAAAGGCTATCTCTTATTCAAGGACAATGTTTCTGCTTGTTCTTGTATAATGAACAAATTAAATAAGGTTTGGATTCCCGTACCAGGGATAATGGTCCAAGTCTTTGAGAGCTCATGTACTAGGAATAATATCCTTCATTTATTTGGAAAAATGAAATCATTATAAAATTAGAGATCAAATGATTTACCTAGTTTGTAGTCATGTCCTTTTAGAGGAAGTACTTCTCCTCTCTCTTCTCTCCACTCTTTTGAGGTGGATCTGGATCAATGTCAGCAATGGAAGCATATTGTCTTCCCTTCTTCCTGGTTGGACATTTTTTTGCAATGTGTCCATACTTATCACATCCGAAGCACTGAATTTCTAAAACATCTCTTCTTTGATAACCTGGATTGGATGAAGACTTTTCACCTTTAAATTTTTACCTAAAATTTCTTTTGAATTTTCCTCCCTTCTTCATATGAAGTGCAAGAGCATGATTTTCTTCTGAAGAATCTTCCACTCCTTTATTTGTAAGTTTAAGTTCTTCTTGAGTGCAATCTGTCCATAGTCGATCAAAGGTTGGTAGATCTTCTCTTCCACTGATACTCTGAATGAAAGGCTCCCATGATTTTGGAAGATTCTGGAGAGTGGTTAAGACAAGTTCTCTATCAAACATGATTTCCCCAATGGTCTCTAGCTGTTCTTTAATCTTTGATAACTTCATAAAGAAGAGTGCAACTGTGTCACCTGTCATCTTGGTACTTTGAAGTCAACTCTTTAAGGTGAGAGCTCTGAGAATGTTTTCACTTTCAAA
Organism: Picea mariana; assembly: GCA_032191745.1. NCBI lineage: Eukaryota > Viridiplantae > Streptophyta > Pinopsida > Pinales > Pinaceae > Picea > Picea mariana. The sequence goes on along the minus strand of JASDQU010686059.1, from coordinate 20,024 downwards.
CATTCCTTTTAAATCTTCATACATATCATATGTTGTCTTCAGATTGGCAATACGAGGCAAGAGGTGATATCTTACTGAGTAGATGATTATTTTTCTTGCTTTGACATCTTCTTCCTTTCTTATCTTCTTCTCTATATATGTAGTTGTGGCTGGTAGAGTTTTAGTTGTCACATACAAGAGATCATCTTCTTCAAGAGTGACTAGAATCTTTGATTTCCAGGGGCTGAAGTTGCTTGCTCCATCAAGCCTATCTTCTACTATTGTTATGTTCTTCATTTGATTGGTTTCTTCAAAAACTTGCCAACTGGAATTTGAAAACCTAATGATTAGGTTGATTTAGAAACCTTGGATTATATTGAACTTATGACTGCCAACAATAAATTTGATAGTATCACAGAGATGCTTGCTGATTCAGGAAAAATGTTTCTTAAGAAACCCATAATTAATATTCTGTAGGAAATTTCGACACCCTAGAAACCCTAGGGCCAAAAATTAAAATTTTTCGAAATTTCGTTTTGAGAGCTTCTGGAGATGCGTTGGAAGAGGTCGTACTCTTCTATGCCAAAAGTATCCTTAGCGTCCAATTATTAAAGGCTGAATCACCACTGAAAAGGAGGTCATACGGATTTTTCTGGAAACCCTAGAAGGGTCGTACAGTTCTGCAAAAGTGGACCAAGACTTGGTGGATTCTTGTGCAATGGGTTTTCTCAAGACCTATGCTCTGAAACCATGTTGATTTTTCAATAAGATAGGTTAAGAATGAAGTTCATTCCATTTTATCATTTAACCATAACCATAAAATGTTGCAGCAACCAAGATCACAAGAAGAAGCACCATGCACAAGAACACAAGATGTATCTTGGGAAACCCTTCTCAATAAGGGAAGAAAACCCAACCAAATTCTTTGCTATATTCTTCAAGAGAAAGACCTTCACCACCAAGATAAACCCTGGCACACAAGAGGGTGCTTAAACCCTAGAAATATAGCACCCAAGAGAGGTGTGCACTTTTCCCAAAGAAGTGTACTTGCTGAAATTTCCAAACTCACAAGAAAGATATGACTCCACAATGGGGAATATTCCTTTACTTATATTAGACTTGTCCTATCAACATAAGTTTCTATTGTCTCAACAAGGTTGACCTCTCTAAGTCACATTATAATTATAATTATTATTATTATAATTAATATTGACCAAATTAATTATCGTTTACATTTATTATTAATCACATTAAGGTGGGGCCGACCTGTACCCTTTACATAACAATTAGGGTTACAGGAAGGTATGAATCTTGAACAATATATATAGAAAAGGATATGATACACCCACTAGTGCTCATCCACTAGGGGCACATTTGGTTCACTGCATTACACAGAAGAACCAGATCTTCACACGTTCACCTATGCTCATCCACATGCACGTCCACTCTACAAATATTCTTTTCCACTACCTCAGACAGAAGAATCATCTGAAGTATTCTCATCAACTCTGCTGCTCAGAGGAGGCTAATACATCATCTTCATTTCTTTTCACATGACGATGCACCCAACACTTTGGGATTTCACACGTTCACCTTGTGCTCAACCACAGGCACGTCTAACTCAACAGATTGCCTTTCCCACTGGATAATCATCTGAAGTTGTTCTCAACTCTCTGAATGGAGGAGGTCATCTCTACGTTCCCATCTCTATCTCAGGAAGGAACCATGTAACCTTCTTAGGGGATTTCTCTCAGGTTAGTAAGATGAGAGAAAGACTCACATAGTTGCAATGATCCACATCTCACAGGTTTGTAAGTTGGAGAATGTCTCACATAGCTACAATCATCAACAATCCCAAGGTACACCAAACTCTAGTTACTTTATAGTGTGAGGGCCCCTCTTGCCCATTTTAGATCTTTCTCCAATTAGCTTTGCATTGAGACAAAGCACCATATTCCTTAGGAGCATTACATTTTCCAAATTTTCTCTTTAGATCTTGAGGCCAAGGACCATTTTATATTTCGATGATCTCCCTTCTATGAGATTAGACGATAGTTTTTTGTTTCTTCATAGATTCACTTGGTTTTCTTGAACTCTCATGGTTTATGAGGATTAACGATGCTTAGCCCTCATAGAGTTCTTTTGTCTCTTCATAGATTCACTTGGTTCTCTCAAACACTCATGGTTTATGGGGATTCGAGATGCTCAACCCTCAGATAGTTCTTTTGTCTCTTCATAGATTCACTTGGTTCTCTTAGATACTCATGGCTAATGAGGACTAGAGATGCTTATCCCTCTTCCTCTAGGATATGTTCATGTTGGCATGTTTTACAGAAAGCATGTGCTTGTCATTGATGGCAAGAACAACAACGATGATGGCAAACAAGAACAACATAAGCTCAGGAGGAGAAGCGAACAATATGCAGAGATCAAAGCTTAGAAGGGAAAAACAATTGATAATTCGATCACCCAAATATCCGTTAGCCGTTGGATCAAATTAAGTAAAGGATAGGATAAACGAGGCACAAGGTTTGAGAATTTGATTATCCAAATATCCGTCAGTCGTCGGATCAAATTTAGTGGAAGGATAGGATAAGAAAAGATGGAGGGTCGTTGGATTTAACACCAAGGCAAAGTAGCATCGCAGACAGATCGAGCTGTTGATCTAAGATCATGATAAACGAACAACATTCATTTCAGGTCTAAAGATGTGAGGAGGTTACGCTTCGAAAAATCTCACTTTAAGAATTTCAATTTGAGAACATAAATACCCGAAGCCCAGAGAGCTGGAGTAAATTTCAACAGTCAGATCCATAGGGATACGTGGTGATGGATCATGAGCTCTGGATAAATCACTTCGAGAAGTTTAAGTTTGACATTTTAAATTCCTGAAGCTCAGAGAGACGGAGATCTGGAGAGCCGAAGTAAATCTCGATCGTCCAATCATCCGAAATAGATCTCATTTGTTAGATCGTCTGGAGTAAATCTCAAGCGATAGATCATCCAAAGTGGATCTGGTTCATCTGATCCAAAAGAGACGTGGTGTAAATCTGTGGACTCTAGGTAAAGACCCGAAATAAGCCTCAACCGTCTTATTCAAGGACATTTGGAAGACCTCATCAGCAAGGACATGTGGTAGACCATGTCAGCAAGGACGTGTAGCAGACCACGTCAACAAGGACATGTGGTAGACCATGTCAGCGAGTGACATGTGGTAACCACTCGGCTCGTGCCAGGTCAACAGATGACGTGCATAATATTACATCACTCCGGGAGATTTACTTCGAGAGTTTCACCACCAACAAATGAAAAAATCTCTGAAGTCCCGAAGGTCGAAGTTTCAAAGGGCCGAAGTGCCGAAGGGCCAGATTTGTGAAGATTCGAAGTGAAGAAGGACTGAAGTCGTGAAGGGCCAAAGTGTCGAAGATCCGAAGTGCCGAAGGACCGAAGTTGCGAAGGGCCGAAGTGCTGAAGGATTGGAGAGCTGAAGTCACAAGGGACAAAGTCCCAAACTCCCGAAGGCAAAAGTCTCAGAGTGAACGAGGACCGTTGGTTTGAGGAGGACACGTGTTAGGAATCTGTGAACAATGACTAAAAAATTTCTGGGAGAGTGTGAAGGTTGAGAATTGAAATCGTCGAAGCCTGGAGTAGAGAAAGAGATCTCGACCGTTGAATCGAGTAAGGGGCCGCATAACCGTTGATCTAGTTGAAAGGTCAAATTCCCAAAGTAGAGGCATAGTTTTCAATTAAGAAGGACAGGTGTCCGTGGGTCATCCACTCTGAAAGATTGGCATATGGAGAAAAGCAGGGTTTGAGATTTGAAACTCCCGGAGCCCGGATCATGAAGTAAATCACAGTCGTTGATTTAGGAAGGTTAGATCTGATCCGCAGAACTTGAAAGGACAGATCTGAACCATCAGTTCATGAGCACCGTCAAGATCGTGAGATCGACGATCCCGTCGCATTGTGGGGATTGAAGGTGCGTGAGCTTTAAAATGTTGAAGGCAGGCCACAATCGAAATCACAGTTTTGGAGAAAGCATGCATGGAGCTCTATAGTGAATTGCGAGGAGAAAAGCGGATTGATCTCAAGCCACCTTTGGCCACGCCCACAATCGCATGGTCACATGATATCATCGCCCAAGGTCACATCAACGGAAGATAGGGGAAGGAGCTAGCCCTGCTAGGATCCACTTCAGAGGTTACACATTGAAAAATCAAAAAGTATTTGCATGTATAATCCAACGACACTGATCAAACGGAATATGATTGAAGGTTTGTTGTTTATTCTCATGATTTCTTGATCAGTTACGATTTAGTTACACTAACTGAATCATTGTTCATGAGCGTTGGAATAATGATTCCTGAGGGTTTTTTAGATTCCCGACTTGAGTGTTGGAGATGCAGAGTGTAGCAGATGATGAGAGCGGGAATAAAAGAAAATTGTCGTGACAGAGAGAGGTTGTTGTTTCTCTGTAAAAATTAGTCGAACTGTAAGCAATGCATATCACAACATGAACTGAGGGAGAAAATACAGAGATGAAGCACACAAGCTGGACAGAGAAGAAATGGTGAAAACAACATACTGTACGAGAACTTAAGTGCAAGAAGATGCGAGCAGGAAGACACTGATGCAAGCAAAGCATAGCAGTATAGCAGAACAATGATGAGACTTGTAAGAAATTGATAAATACTGTATCACTGTAATAAATTTTAGCAAGCAAAGATTTATATTTCAGGGTGGTAGGGTGGTGCTAGGGAGGACTATTGTCCTCAAAGTTTCAAGTGGGTGCTTGAACACAGGGAATTGTAGCTTCCATCTGGTTGTAGCCAGAAAAACCAGGGTAGTAGGGTAGTGCAAGGGAGAACCTTTGTTCTCTGTTATACAGGTTGGTGCCTGTGTGATTGAAAGTTGGTGCTTCCATCCAGTTGGTGCTGGAACACTCAAGGAGTTAGTGCTTCCTTCTAGTGGGTGATAGAGAAACCAGAGGGTTGGTGCTCTCTACAAGTTGCAGCTTGTTACAAAAGAGGTTGTAGCCTCATTTTGAGTTGGTGCTCAAAGATTGATGATGTACAAAACTTAAAAGACTGCCTATCATTCTAAGAAGAAGAGGTTTTCTCCCTTTATGGGTTTCCTCATGAATATCTGTCTTTGTGCATATCATATGTGTGATTGATATTTATTATTTCTGTTGTTCATGACTTGCATAATATTGATGATCACTTGGATAACATTAATAATATTTCAATAGGCATAAAATTGTTTAAGCACAGTAACAACTAATTCACCCCCCCCCCCCTCTTAGTTGTCTTAGTATTTCCAAAAATTGGTATCAGAGCAGGTTCATTTTAGCTAAAGGTAGATCAGTAAGCTTAAACATGACAAGTCATGAAGGAACTTTGACCAATAAGCCTCCTCTGTTTGATGGAACATTGTTTTCTTTCTGGAAGGTTAGAATGAGAACATACATTATGGCCTTAGGTGCTGATGTTTGGGATGTTGTAGAGACTAGATATACGAAACCTGTTGTGCTAGCTTCCAAAGATGATACGTTAGAATTTAGCTTCAATGCAAAGGCAATGAATGTTATCTTGAGTGGGCTTGTTGAAGCTCAATTTGTAAAAGTAGTGCAGCTTGATTCTGCCAAAGAGATGTGGGATAAACTCATTAGCAGTTATGAAGGAAATGAGAACGTAAAAGATGCCAAACTTCAGACATATAGATTGAAATTTGAACAACTAAAGATAAATGAGGATGAAATAGTGAATAAATATTTCTTAAGATTCGAGGAGCTTGTGAATGCCATGAAGGGTCTTGGTGAGAAGATTGAAGACACATTTTTAGTTCAGAAGATTTTAAGATCTCTACCAAATAGATTTAATCCAAAAGTTTCTGCAATAGAAGAACTGAATGATATTAAGATTTTGTCTATTGATCAACTTCTAGGAACTCTAACTGCTTATGAAATGAAGATTAGTAAAGATAAACCTACCTCTAGAGAAACATCATTTAAAGCATATAAGAATGAGGTTTCTGAGCTTGATGAAATTGAAGCAAAATTTGTGAGAAGACTAAAGAAAGGATCATGCAAGTACCAAGACAATTTGCCCTTCAAATGTTTTAATTGTGGAAATATAGGTCAATTTGCATCTAATTGTCCACACAAGAAGAAGGACCAGAACTTTGAAGGTGAAGAGAAGTACAAATCCAAGAGATTTGGTAAAAATAAAATTTTATGTGTAAACGACGATGACTCTTCAGGAGACACAGATAGTGATTCTTCTTGTGAAGATAAGGTTAATGACTTTATGCTTATGGCCAAAGAGGATTATGATAATAAAATCATAGGAATTGATGTTAATGATGAAGAATATGTGGTTGACCTGGAAGGAGAACTGATCAGTTCCCTACAAGAAATTTCTAGACTCGGATTTAAGAAGAAAAAGAAAAAACAATCGTTGATGCAGTTCGAGAAAGACAGTAAAAAATCTGATGAAGACTTTGCCCTGCTAAAAGTGGAATTAGAAGAGGAAAATAAAATAGAGGACATTACGAAACAATAGTTATCAGAGAAGAAGGCAAGATGTGAAGCCTTGGAAGAAGAGGTAGTAAAAACCAAAAAAGAGATGGAGAAGTTTAAAGCATTGTATCCCCAAAATCTTCCAAGCATTAAAGCCTCAATAGAACTAAACGACATTCTGAGCAAACATAGATCTCATTTGTTGAAGACGGGTTTAGGCTATGTAAGTGGTTCAAGGAGCAAACATATAAAAAACAAAGAGCCAGTAAATATGATCAAGTTCCAAGTCAGCAGACAATTAGACCATGTGAGTACTCTGCCACCAAAAGCTAATAAAGACAAGATGATCCCTGATAAAAAACAAAGATATCAGAAGATGGAGCAACAAATGCCAAGAAGAAGGCCATCCTTTAGGTACAAAAATTTCTTCCATGGTTATTGTTTTTACTGCTCTAATTTTGGTCATAAGATTGAAAATTGTCAAATTAAGTTTAGAGACATGCAAATGAGGAGATCAAGAAATAAACAATCTTTGCAACATAGAACTAAACAACCAATGAGTAGATAAAGTTGCACCAATCACTTTGACTTATTGAACAATGAGCTTGAATGCTATAATTTTCATAACTTTGGCCACAAAGCTGCAAACTGCCATCTGAAGAATTACAAAGCAGATCCAAGGATAAAACCCTTAGCTAGAAATGTCAGCACATGGAAAAATAAAGATAGTGAAAAATGTGGTCTAGTACTTTTAGCTCAAAGACAAAAGAACCCCTAGTATATTGACAGTGGATGTTCCAAACATATGACTGGAGACAAAAGTAATTTTATGTCTCTAAGTGAAAGCAAATCAGGAAATGTAACCTTTGGAAATGATGCACCAGGAAAAATCAAAGGTAAAGGAATGGTAAGTCTAAGTAATGGCAAAGGGAAAGCTCAAGATGTGTTGTTTGTAGATGGTCTGAAACATAATCTGCTTAGTGTCAGTCAAGTTTGTGACAGAGGATGTAAAGTTGTTTTCACTTCTAAAGATTGTAAAATACAATCTGTGAATTCAGGACAGTTGATTGCAAAAGGCATAAGAACATAAAACAATGTCTATGTTTTGAAAAAAGAAAAATAAGAATGTCACTTAAGCATGTATGATGAAAGCTGGTTATGGCATATGAGATTTGGACACCTAAATTTTGATCATCTAATCAAACTTAGAAACAGAGGGGCAGTAAAAGATCTTCTAAAAATATCAAAGCCATATGATATTGTATGCAAACCTTGCCAAATAGAAAAGCTCACTCGGACACAGTTTAAGTCTAAGAACTTTGCATCAACAGAGAAACCTCTTCAGTTAGTACATATGGATTTATGTGGACCGTCAAGGAAGGAAGGTACAGGAAAAGAAAATTATTTCATGTTGATTATTGATGATTATTCTAGACTTACATGGGTTGCCTTTCTTAAATAAAAATCTGAAGCATTTGAAAAATTCAAAGTGTTTAAGGCTCTGACTGAGAATCAAACATGAAAATATTGAAGGCAGTAAGGTTTGATAAAGGATGAGAGTTTAGTTCAAGGGAATTCAAAGAGTTTTGTGATAAACATTGGATCAAAAGATAATATACTATTCCAAGGACTCCACAACAAAATGGAGTAGTTGAGAGACAGAATAGATCAATCCAGCAGATGGCAAGATCAATGATGAATGAAAGGAATATTGCTCAGAAATATTGGGTAGAAGCAATTCATACAACTGTGCATATTCTTAACAAATCTCATCTCAGGCCACAAAGTGACAAGACTCCTTATGAACTATGGTTTGGAAGACTTGCTTCAATCAAGCATTTTAAAGTCTTTGGGAGTAAGTGCTATATCAAGAATAATGATGAAAATCTTGGCAAATATGATGACAGGGTGATGAAAGTATATTCTTAGGGTATGCTACAAATAGTAAAAGATACATATGCTATAATAAGAGGCTGCATAAATTGGTTGATTGTATTGACATAAAAGTTGATGTAGAAATCCCGGTACAAGATGCAAGCAGTGTTGAATCAACAACAGAGGCTATAGTTGAAGTTAAATATGAACAGGTCCAAGAATCAAAAAGAGAAGACTCTGAGTCAGATGAAGATACAAATACTCAGGCATACTCAAATAAGCAGACATCATCAAATCCTCCCTCCAGAATTACTCAAAAGAATGATCCCACAAGTCAGATAATTGGTGAGAAGACAAAGGTGTACAAACCAAGAGAAGGATAATCAAAGACGTCGAGAAATCACATATAGCCTTCATATCCATGGTGGAACCCAAGAACTTTAATGAAGCCAGTGAAGATGTAAACTGGTTAAAATCAATGAATGGGGAACTGGATCAGATTGAGAAGAACAATACTTGGGAGATTGTTCCTAGACCTGCGGATAATAATGCAATTGGCTCCAAATGGGTGTTTAATAATAAAATGAATGAACAAGGAAAAATTGTTAAGAATAAAGCCAGATTGGTCTGTAAGGGGTATGCACAAGTTGGACATGATTTTGATGAAACCTTTGCACCAGTGGAAAGATTGGAAGCCATCAAAATATTTCTTGCCTATGCATGTCATAAGAACTTTAAAGTATATCATATGGATGTTAGTCAACATTTCTTAATGGAGATCTAGAAGAAGAAGTATATGTAGAGCAACCTGAAGGATTTTCACTGACAGATAATCTTGAATATGTATTTAAGTTGAAAAATACATTATATGGACTGAAACAGGCACCACGAACCTGGTATTATAGACTGGACAAATTTCTACAGGACAAAGTGTTCAAGAAAGGTACCGTTGACAATAATCTGTACATTAAGTCTGAAGGTGATGATTTATTAGTTGTTTTGGTTTATGTAGATGACATTATTTTTTGATGCACTAATGACCCTTCAGATCAGTGGTTTTCTAATTCTATGCAAACTGAGTTTGAGATGTCCTTGATAGGAGAAATGTCATATTTTCTTGGTTTACAAATCAATCAGAGTTCTGCAGGGCTATTTATCTCTCAAGAAAAGTATTTGAAAGAGACATTGAAGAATTTTCAGATGGAATATTCCTCTCCTGTTAGTACACCTATGGTGGTTGGTTGCAAGCTCAGTATAGATGATATTTCACCTGATGTTGATCAAAGAACGTATCGATCAATGATAGGTAGTCTTATGTACATCACAACATCTCGTCCTGATATAATGCAAGCTGTTGGAATGGTAGGTCGTTATCAGTCAGCTCCTAAAAAAAAATATTTAGCAACTGTTAAAATGATATTAAAATATTTGAATGGTACAATGACTTATGGTCTTTGGTATCCTAGAAATCAAAATTTTCAATTAACTGCATATTCAGATGTTGATTGGGAAAATTGTTTGGATGAAAGAAAGAGCACCAGTGGAGGTGCATTCTTCTTAGGTGATTCATTAGTCGCATGGATTAGTAAGAAGCATGGATCCATTTCTTTATCAACTACAGAGGCCGAGTACATTGTTGTTGCTACTTGCTGCACTCAAATCTTATGGATGATACAAACTCTTGCATATTTGAAGGTAACTTATACTGATCCCATTCCATTTCACTGTGATAACACCCATGCCATTAATGTCTCCAAGAATCATGTGCTTCATTCCAAGGCTAAGCATATACCAATAAAGTATCATTTTCTCAAAGAGAAGGTTACAAACAAAGTTGTTCAACTGAGTTATATTCCATCCAAAGATCATATTGCTGATATCTTCACTAAACCTCTTGCAACAACTCAGTTTGAGAATCTACGCCATAAGTTGGGCGTGACCCTATTATCTAGTTAAAATAGACTATCTAATTAGGGGGAGTATGTGTTAGTTGAATATCTAATACCTTCGAAAATTACTGCAACAGGTCAGGGGGAGTGATGACGACAAGGCACCTACCTCAGAAGGTCCTGCGCCTGACCTCCTGGTCTAAGGATCGCTCTCTTCAAATTTTTCGAGCCGAATTAGCTCTCTTGATTCCCTGCTGGAATCTCAAATTCCTGATCCACAGGTCCTTCTCCTGTCACAACCTCTCTACTCGTCTGTGACTTTTTCCTCGACAGGAAATTATATTTCTGATTCCGGGACTTTCTATTTCCTGATGTCAAGAGTCCTTGTCTTCTCAAACTCCCAAACTCTGAAATGCCGAAATGCCGAAACAACTTTTTCATCAATTAGCCCCCTGGGCTATGCCTTGGTCCATGTGACCACCATCCCCGTGACCGCAGTCCTATATCGGGGTTTACCAATACGAGAGCCCGACCTCCTATCCTCAGGACTCCCGAAATGCCGATTCCCGAAAAGATGATACCCAGAATGCCGAAATGTTATTCTTCCCAGGTCTTCTCCTTTCGCAATTTTGGGTTTCCAAACACTGAAATGCGTGGACGCCTTTTCTTCGGAACTCTCGAAGTTTCGATTTTCGATTTTCCGAAATGGTCTCCTTTCGGAAAATCTCCCGAAATGTCAGATTGCTGCCACGTGTCCTCCCTAAGATGGATGGTCCTTGTCGTTTCGCAATTTCGCGACTTGTGACCCCTGTGACACAATATCCTCTGTCAACTCTAATCCCCGATATCCGAAATACCGACGGACTCTCGATCTCTGCCACGTGTCCTCCACGGATGGATGGTCCAGATCTATTTCGGGACTTCTCTAGGTGCAAAGTCAAAATGCTCACCTCTGTGAGTCCTGGTGTCTGAATCCCCGAAGTGGGCGATCTCGCGACACGTGTCCTCCTCTTGGGTGGATGACTCAGATCTATTTCAGGACTTTCACCATGGAGTGTCCCGATCTCTCGTCATCAGGGCTTCCGATATCCCGAACTCTAAAATCCCGATATGCCACGCTTGTTTCGGGACTTCTTTCCTCTGCTCTACGCGTTTAAGGATTAAACCTTGTGAAGCTTCTGATCAATCCGATGGCTATCGGTGATCCGTGTGAGATCCAACGGCTCACAACTTCTCCTGCTGTGCATGCCTCCTACCCTGCTCCCTGAACGTGGAAATCCAACAGTCCAGATTTCTTCCTCAGCCTGATCTGACGGCAGTCGTGCTCTCTCCTGAGTTTCTGTGCTTTCTTCCCAGATTTGGAAGAATTTTCGAGTGCTAAAGGCCTCAGACTTTCCTCCATTCTGTGACCCCTGCGGCTATGACTCCATGTGTAAAATCACTCGCCCTCCTGAGCTTGACTTTCTCTGAAACCTTAAGAGGTTTCCACGAATCCTGCACTCCTTGCAGAGTCTCTGCGCACACAAAGGTGCTATCCCTTTTGAGCTTTCCTGTAGCTTTGACCTCTAAGGAACTCAATCTTTTTTCCCCTTTCTCCTTCAGATAGAGAATCCGATGCCCTCCTGGCACTTCTTCGCTCAAGCAACCTCTTGCTGATTCTACAGGGTGTTCAGTAACCCTGTGAAGATCCTTCTCTGGATTCTTCTTCAAATCCAAAACTCAAAGAGTTCTTTTCTCCTGTGACTATATGCACATCTACTCAATGCCCTTCTGGCAAAGTGTCTTCTCACAGAACATCCAACAGTTTTGTCCTCTCCTGTGCACCCTATGCACCTGCTCAATGCCCTCTTGGCAGAGCTCTCAGAATCCTTAGTGATTCTGGTTCTCCTTGAACTCACAACAAAGTTCTTCTGTGCACTCTGTGCCTATGCTCAATGCCCTCCTGGAAGATCCTTACAGAACTCCTCAAAGATTCTGTCTGCAACTGTGTCTTTCATACACAGCCTTACCTCCAAGGTATTCAACAACCTTGAGGTCTTCCTCTGAGTTGATGGTTTCAATTGTTGTGCCCTCCTGGAATGCCTTTGTCTGAATCCGCAGAATTCAGAAATGCATCCCTCTGTGCACGGCTATCAGAACCCGCAGCGTTCTGTCACACCCTCCTGGTGCGAAGCCTCAAAGACCTCTAACCCTGAAATCAAAAAAATCCCCTGCAAATGCATACCTAACATACATCTATATCATATAAAGAAAACACATAGACATTCCTTCAACATAGAAATACTTGCAAGAAAAACTGCTTCTGTTTGTATGAATAAAAATGCCTCTTTACAAAGGTGTTATGAGCACGAACTTTAACAGAGTCTCGGCTCCTTCTCTACTCTCTCTGCATACTACTCTCCTATCATAATACAAAGAAGATTTGCTTATCTTTTACATGAGGGACTCTTTGAGCTCTTCCCTCCAAACTCACCTACCTTATTCAATTACATTGAATGGGATGTCTAGTCTAGAATCAGATCTAGATCTCAACCTTACAAACATTCAAGGCTATCTACTCTAATGCATGTGCAAAGGAATGGCTTCATGGCCCAACAGCCTACAACATTAATTACATTCAAAATTCAAATTTGAAATGAGGGTTGCGCCTCTTCATCCTTGAATGCGTGCGCTGACGTGGGCTGGCTGGCTGGCTGGCTGACGTGGAGAGATGCTCCTGCATCATACTCCTTAGATGCAAAATTCATGATCTCCTACTCATGAGATTCCCATCTCAGCTGTTGAAATCCTCCTGGATCCCAAACAATCTTCTGGAGCCTCCTTGCCCCATCTCTCTACTGCTACTGCTACTTCTGTTGCTGCGTTGTTGTTGTCTTTTTGCCCAGATTCTCCTTGCTAGCAGTCTCTGCTGACCCTAACATCAGCTCCCTGATCTCCTTGATCACTTCGTCCAGCTGCTCCAATGGTTGGCTCTGTTCATGCAGTCTTCTTAGCTGCATTTTCTTTCTGCAGATGGACAGATCATCATGATCTCCCAAGTCATCTTCATCTGCTTCGAACCTCACCTGTTGGATGTGCAAGCTCTGCACTATCACCCTTCTCTCCAGGGATTCAATCTATTCACATAGATCAGCAAAGCTCATGATGTATGCCTCTTCTTCTTCAGCTTCTGCAAGCTCCAATGCTGCAGTCTTTTCAACTTCCTGGCTGAAAATATTGAGCCACTCCTCAGAATTATCATCTTCCTCTGCTTGGGCATCTTCTAACACCTGCTCCAATTCTTCTTTGACAGTCACAGCTAGCTGTCTTTCTCTTTCTATTGCTGCTTCATCTGCAACACAGATCTCTGCCTCCTCTAGGCTAAGTGGTAGGAATATCTGAATTCCTCCAATCATTAGAATATTTCTCTAATCTTCCTTCTTTGTCAGCTCCTCGGGCTGATTCGAACTCACATCTGAGTCCATGAGACTCTCAGATAGCCTCATCTCTATTCCCATGCCCACCTGGCAAATTGGGATTTTCCTGCTGCCCTCCTAGCACTCCATGAGATCCCGCAGTCACCTCGTTTCATTGCCCTCCTGGCAATGTGAAATTCCCCAGTCTTCCTCATGATAGACTGTGAGATCCTGCAGTGACCTCAACTCTTTGCCCTCCTGGAAATTGGGAATTTCTGGGTTTCCCTCCTGGCAGTCCTTGAGATCTTCAGCTGATCCCAATTCATCTTCAACATCACTGAGATTTCTCCCAGTCTCTGGTTCACATACCTAAACCATCTCCTCAGGTCCGTCGAGGTTTTCAGCATGCCTCAACCATCCTCTTAACAACATATGCTGTCTTCTAGCCATCAACTCCTTGACTGACCATTTTACCTTCGGCTTCCTCATGAGCCATTCATATACCCATCTCAACTTGGCGTTCTGCTGCATCTGCAATGCAAGCTTTTCTATCTCCGCCCTTATATCAGTGAGCTCTTCATCTATTTCTGCTTTGCTCATTAGCTCTGGGTCTTTCCTTCCAGCATATCTACGACCCTCAATAGCCATCTTGTTGTCTATCTTCCCTCCTGGAAAATCTGTTGCTGTCACTCTGCACCCTTGAGTGTTTCAGCTTCTCCTACAGTCCTCTTGACTGTCTTCTTGATTGTTGTCTACCTGCAAACAATCATCACAGAGTCTCCAGCGCTTTGTCTTCCTTTGCCTTCTCGCTTCACCTGAAATATACAAATGAAATCCCTCTCTGATACCACTTGATGACGACAAGGAACCTACCTCAGCAGGTCCTGTGCCTGACCTCCCGGTCTAAGGATCGCTCTCTTCAAATTTTTCGAGTCGAATTAGCTCTCTTGATTCCCTACTGGAATCTCAAATTCCCGATCCACAGGTCCTTCTCCTATCACGACCTCTCTACTTGTCTGTGACTTTTTCCTCGACAGGAAATTATATTTCAGGTTTCGGGACTTTCTGTTTCCCGATGTCAAGAGTCCTTGTCTTCTCGAACTCCCGAACTTTGAAATGTCGAAATGCCGAAACGGCTTTGTCAGCAATTAGCCCCTTGGGCTATGCCTTGGTCCATGTGACCACCATCCCCATGACCGCAGTCCTATATTGGGGTTTACCAATACAAAATCCCAACCTCCTGTCCTCAAGACTCCCGAAATACCGATTCCCGAAAAGCCGATACCCAGAATGCCGAAATGCTATTCTTCCCGGGTCTTCTCCTTTCGCGATTTCGGGTTTCCAAACACTGAAATGCGTGAATGTATTGTCTTCGGAACTCCCGAAGTTCCGATTTCCGATTTGCCGAAATGGACTCCTTTTGAAAAATATCTCGAAATGTCGGATTGCTGCCACGTGTCCTCCCTAATATGGACAGTCCTCATCGTTTCGCGATTTCACGACTTGTGACCCCCTGTGACACAATCTCCTCTATCAACTCTAATCCCTGATATCCGAAATACCGATGGACTCTCGATCTCTGCCATGTGTCCTCCACGGATGGACGGTCCAGATCTATTTCGAGACTTCGCCAGGTGTGAAGTCAAAATGCTCACCTCTATGAGTCCCGGTGTTTGAATCCTCGAAGTGGGCGATCTTGCGACACATGTCCTCCTCCCGGGTGGGTGACTTAGATCTATTTCGGGACTTTCACCATGGAGTGTCTCGATCTCTCGTCATTAGGGCTTCCGATATCCCGATATGCCACGCCTATTTCAGGACTTCTCTCCTCTACTCTGCACGTTTAAGGATTAAACCCCGTGCAACTTTCGATAAATCCGATGGCTATCGGTGATCCGTGTGAGATCCAACGACTCACAACTGCTCTTGCTGTGCGCGCCTCCTACGCTGCTCCCTAAACGTGGAAATCTAACAGTCCATATTTCTTCCTCAGCCTGATCTGACGGCAGTTGTGCTCTCTCCCAAGATTCTGCGCTTTCTTCTTGGATTTGGAAGAATTTTCGAGTGATAAAGGCCTCAGCCTTTAATCTATTCTGCGACCCCTGCGGCTATGACTCCATGCATAAAAGCACTCGCCCTCCTGAGCTTGAATTTCTCTGAAACCTTAAGAGGTTTCCATGACTCCTGCACTCCTTGCAAAGTCTCTGTGCACACGAAGGTGCTATCCCTTCTGAGCTTTCCTGTAGCTTCGACTTCTAAGGAACTCAGTCTTTTTCCCCTTTCTCCTTCAGATAGAGAATCCAATGCCCTCCTGGCACTTCTTCGCTCAAGCAACCTCTTGTGGGAAAAACTGCTTTTGTTTGTATTAATAAAAATGCCTCTTTACAAAGGTGTTTTGAGCATGAACTTTCACAGAGTCTCAGCTCCTTCTCTACTCTCTCTACATACTACTCTCCTATCATAATACAAAGAAGATATGCTTATCTTTTACATGAGGGGCTCTTTGAGCTCTTCCCTCCAAACTCACCTACCCTATTCAATTACATTGAATGGGTTGTCTAGTCCAGAATCGACTCTAGATCTCAGCCTTACAAACATTCAAGTCTATCTACTCTAATGCCTGTGCAAAGGCACAGCTTCATGGCTCAATAGCCTACAACATTAATTACATTCAAAATTAAAATTTGAAATGAGAGTTGCGCCTCTTCATCCTTGAATGCGTGTGATGACATGGGCTGGATGGATGACATGGAGAGATGCTCTTGCATCAAGGAGCATGTTTTTCTTTGACATTGATGTCAAAGGGGGAGAAAATGTGTGGTCTGAATGCTACAGTTGGAGGTCTAAGAAGAATAATGTAGCCTTTCAGGGTTGCCATCAATGCCAAAGGGGGAGAATGTTGGCATTTTTACAAGAAGCGTGTGCTTGTCATTGATGGAAAGAACAACAATGAAGATGGAAAACAAGAACAACATAAGCTCAGGAGGAGAAGCGAACAATATGCAGAGATCAAAGCTTAGAAGGGAAAAATGATTGAGAATTTGACCACCCGAATATTCGTTAGCCATCGGATCAAATTAAGTAAAGGATAGGATAAACGGGGCACAAGGTTTGAGAATTCKATTATCCAAATCTCCATCAGMTGTCGGATCAAATTTAGTGGAAGGATAGGATAAGAAAAGATGGAGGTCCGTTGGATTTAACACCAAGGCAAAGAAGCATCGCAGACAGATCGAGYCGTCGATCTAAGATCATGATCAATGAACAACATTTGTTTCAGGTCTAAAGATGTGAGGAGGTTACGCTTTGAAAAATCTCACTTTAAGAATTTCAAGTTGAGAACTAAAATACCTGAAKCTCGGAGAGCCAGAGTAAATTTCAAATGTCAAATCTAGAGGGATACGTGGCGACGGATCGTGAGCTCTGGAGAAATCACTTCGAGAAGTTTAAGTTTGAGATTTGAAATTCCCAAAGCTTAGAGAGCCGAAGTAAATCTCGATCGTCCGAACATCTGAAATAGATCACAGTTGTCAGATCGTCCAGAGTAAATCTCAAGCATCGGATCGTTCGAAGTGGATCTGGGTCGTCTGATCTAGAAGAGACATGGCGTAAATCTGTGGACTCCGGGTATAGACCCGAAGTAAGCCTCAACCGTCTGATTCAAGAACATGTGGCAGACCTCGTCAGCAAGGACATGTGGCAGACCATGTCAACAAGGAAATGTGGCAAACCACATTAGAAAGGACATGTGTCAGACCACGTCAGCGAGTGACACGTGGAAACCACTCAGCCTGTGCCAGGTCAACAAGTGACATGTGTAATGTTATGCCACTCCTGTAAAGACCTATTTAACAAAGCCTAATAAAATTCATAATTTTAATCATAAAATTTATTTCAACGTATAAGTAATTTCATTATTCAACATATAAGCATATTCAACAGCATGATGATAACCACCTAACACGGCATAATAATGAACATACATACCTCTAACTGATGCTATTTTTCCAACTCCGTCTGTCCTTGCTGCTTTGCCCAAACTCTGACCAAGATGCTCTGCCCAAACTCTACCCAAAACCGAATCTTTCCTCCCTGCCAGCTAGGAACATAGCCTATCTGGCTCCCTAGCTCTAGGATTCCATGACGATTCCTGACCCCCGAGCCCAAAACTCCCAGCAACCGATGCTCCCCTGTAACAGTCCACCCAAACTCCAAACCAGAAAATACAGTCCCTAATCTCAAATAATGCTTCCTTCCCCCAAAATTCCAAAAGTCCCTCTCCCCCAATGCCTCTACCCCCTCATATCCTACTTCCCATTTGCCGCTGCCTCCCTTCATTCAATGCCACCCACCTTATCCCTCCATTCAATGCCTTATCCCGCTATTCAATGCTTTATCCCTTCATACGTTAAGTTTTCTATTAAATAAATTAAAAATTATTAAACTTTCAATTCGTTACCCAAACATTAAATGAGTTAATTAATTAATTAATCAACATATATTAAACAATAAATAAATAAATAAATAATCATTATTTAACTAATATATATTAGAACAGTTAATTATTTAATTAATTATACTTGATAAACCTTAAGCAATTATTTAACTAGGGTTGTTACATACACCCACCCTTCAGGAAACTTCGTCCTGAAGTTAAACTATTTTATGATACAAGGGAAAAGAAACATGGTTCACACATTCATAACAAATAACCGACATTATTATTAAGTAAGCCAAGAAACTCATACATACTAGTGTACATGTGCAAGAAATGCATGTGTAGCTAGTACATACAAGTATCGTTCATGTACTAATATCAATAACTATCATCTCTATAGTAATTTCCATATGCATCCAATCCATTCAACATGACTATTCATTTTATAAAAGACAATAAACCAATCAAATGTTTGTGAAATCCTTTAATTAAAATTATCTAGCTCAACAATGTTATTTAGACAATTTGTAGTTTAGTTACATAATTATGAATATTCATATATATCCATTTTCTTTTCAGAAGGAAAAACAATAAATTCCACCATAAGACAAATCTCCATACACTCTCAACTATTTCTACTCATCCTTCCTCCCTAACTTACTTCCATATTCATTCCTATCCTTCCTCTGCTGGACTATCTTGGAGCGTCAACTATATTGACCTAACTCCAAATAGAACCCGTAAGCGGAAGTGTCACTATCTTGACCAAGCTTCCCCAGCAGGCAACTGACAGTCATCATCACATGTCTAGGGGAGTGTGAGCTAACATCGTCCTCCCATGACTTTGGGTTTCGGAGGATACATGGTGGGAAATGCCTCCACCCCTCCTAATCATAACTAGGGTGCACACCCTACAATGGAATATACAATGGCACCGTGTTGCTGGGAGTTTTGTCATCGTCTATTCAGTTTTGGGCAGTCTCACCACCTGAAATCCTGCACTAGTCCACATATCATAGCAATGCATCCAAACCAATATAATTTCACATACAAATATTCATACCATATTGTTTCTCGGCCAGTGGTCATGACATCCACTTTCATTATCATTATCCCTTGGCTATTTTATAGCCCATAACCTGCAGATTAGTCTGTAACACAAACTCATACATTTCTATGCATTATCATCATGTAATTGCATACAACCATAATTTCAATTCAGTATCCGCGTACCAACAAATTCAACAACAAAGTTTTCAAGTTAGAAATAGATCTCATAATATCCCATAATTCAATTAATGTTACCCATTCATAGAATTATCATTTACATAATAGATTGCATCATATCCAACATCATCAATAACAATTAAACATTCATAGAATTTACATTCACATAGTAGATCGCATCATATCCATCATCATCAATAACAATTAAACATTCACAGAATTTACATTCACATAGTAGATCGCATCATATCCATCATCATCAATAACAATTAAACATCCATAGAGGTTCATACGTCTTAGAAGTTCAAGTGTATCATTTAATAGTTTCACTGTGAATAGAAAATAAAGGTGTTTGGGCCTCAGGTAATCCTGGTTGTCTAAGTCAAAAGGTGGTGTTACATACACCCAACCTTCCAGAAACATATTCTCGAGGTGGTAAAAAAGGTGAGGGATAATCTCTTCGTAGTGTCTCGGTGTCTTCCCAAGTATTAGATCCTGGACTATACTTGTCCTACTGGACCTTAACTTGGTCTACCAGACGGTTCTTGAGCTGTCAGACTCTACTGTCCAATATGCGTAACGGTTCTACCATGAGGGTTCTCGTGTCCGATACCTGCAATTCCTTCCAATTTAGTTTATGTGATTCATCAACAACATAATGACGTAGAACATATACATGAAAAAAATTATGAGTTTTATGC
>JASDQU010686057.1:44825-62783 GCA_032191745.1 Picea mariana | reverse complement strand
AATCTAGAAAAAGCATGAAACTATCCTAGATTGAACATGTGGGCATGTGTGGGCCCGTTACAAACTTTTAAACTCTCCTAGTTTTCTGATCTAAGAAAGCAGAAATTCAAACACTATTCTAGCTTTGTTGACATGTGGGCATGTATGGGCCCGTTACAAGAATGTGTTTGAAAAAATGAAACTAAGAGGGGTCTCGAAAGAGCCGTTGTCCTCTCCTAAAAGTTTTGAATTTTTTGTGAAATTTTCGTTAAAGGGAGATGAGATCATTTTCGCAATCTTTTTCTGATTCTCAAGGTCGCTTGATGGCGCGAGAGAAGAGCATACTCAAGATTGTTACTTGCAACTTCTAGTCCCGAATGTGAGTTTAGATGTGATTTGATGTTCCACTTAGATTATAAAGCAAAATAAGCCATCCACGTGGCGAAAAGCAAATAAGGGAAAAATGATTTTTATCCACCTAAGTGCCTATGTTTGTTTGCCTATCCCCTTTATAAGTTGAGGGGTCTAAGTGGTGCAGTATTTAGAGCATGCATGACATCATTCTTGAGAAGGAAACTGAATTCCCTCACATCCAAGACCTTACAATGAAAAATTTGGTTCAAATGCGCGGATGTAAGTACAGACAGAGGCGCGTGTTTGCACGTACACGTGTGTTGTAGTAAGAACCAGAGCGCATGCGCGCGCCTGTGGGGTGGAATACCCGCGCGCCTGTGCTCGTGATTGAAAAAAGAAATTCTGGATGAATTTCTCTCGATTCTCCTGTGAATCGACTGTCTCGCAGGTCGGCGGAGGTCGGTTTGAGTCCCTACAAGTTAATAAAACACAGAGGAAAGTGAATTAAACCCAATTGAAGGAGGATTTGATACCTAAACTCCCCAGTGGAGTCGCCAGTCTGTTCGTGCTCGAATCGTCGCCGGGTGAGAAAAAATGGGAGCACTATCATGCCCTATTGGGCTTGGCAAGGCAGAACAGGATGCTGTAGAGCAAAAGGGTTAACAGAAAACAAAACTACATACAATCTAACTAACAACTGAAAGCAAATAACAATTCGAAAATAAACAAAAACATCAAACATAAGACAAGGGAGTCATCAATGGTTCCAGGCTTGATCTATTAGTGAAACCAGAGCACACACTGAAGACAGAGATAGGGGTTCCCTCTCCCTCCAGCGGAAGGTCCTTCGGGGCCCTAAACACAATGCTTTCCTTACAAAATGAATAGAACTGAACTGAGTGATGAAAGAACTCTGGGTTAGGCCGCTGATGGATAGCTTGTCAAAGACTAAGCTCTGAATCATCTGGGCAGCGTAACTTTGCTTTGAATTCTCTCCTAAAACAGTGAGTCTTCACGGCTATTTATAGCATTTTTCCAGGCGGTCACGTAACCAACATCCGGTGTGAACACGGACATGTTTAGGGTTCACCTAGGTCATTAATTCGTCGAATTTGCAGAGCCGACCCTGATTCGAGGGTCAAATCATCTTGGGGGCCGGTCCATAGGCGGTCGGGAGGCCGACTTATGTAATTAATGCACCGTATTATCAGATGCGCGGGTTTTTGTGTTGACAGGCGCGCGTCGGGGCGCGCATGCGCTAGTAACACGTTTTTGTCCCGCGCATATGCGTGCGCATCAAGCTGCTGTAAAGCACCCTTCAATTTTTGGTTACTTTGTATAGTTTTTGACCCTTCTGGAATGCTGTGAACTTAATTCAGTGCCATGAATGACTTCATTGCTGTTTTGATGATGTGGAGTTCTTGTCGCCATGTGCAGACAAAATTTCAGTGATAACACCCAGGTCCCCAAACTCATAAACTTGAGCTAAACAACACCAAGCAGCAACCAACGAACTAATGATCCAACGAACAAGAAACAACCACCAAACCAATAAACAAGATATGTATCTCCAACGATTACTAAACTATAGCCAAAGCACAGAAGAAACCATAAACATATGATGAGCATGCCAGTAGAAATAATCAAACATTCTTACTTGCAAACTGAAAACACTGAACAACAAAGAATGAATAGAAAATGAAATTATGGCATCGAAACTTACTCTGAAACGATGAACGACAGAAGCGAAGGTCAAATTGTGGGTGCAGCACCTAGACCACGCAAAGTAAAAAAATAAAAATAGATCCAACTGTGAATGCAGGACCCAACCCTGCAAAGTTGAAGTATACAAAAGCAAGCAACAAGAACCAATAGGTCCAACCACAAGCATAGGTCCCCAACCTTGCAAAATTGAACCAAACAACAACAAGCAGCGATCGGCGAACCAACGAAGAAGAAGCACCCATCGAACCAGTAAGCAATGTATGTAGCTTCAACGATGACCAAATTGCATTCTAAGCCTAGAAGAAGTATGAAACATACAATAATTGGCGGTGGACAACAATATTGTCCAAATTCACTGCAACAATGTATGGAAAATTTTGAGGAAAAATGTACTCCGAGAAGCCTATCTAGGTAAACATTTAAGGCTGTCAAGTTGTATAAGGACCTCATGATATGAAAAGATTTAAGTTGTCATGCATGTTTCATGACCTCGCGCTATGTAAACATTTAAGCTATCAGGCCTATTCAAGCACCTCAAAAAAAGTGTCAATGATCTAAACCTTCGGTATGTAAACATTTCAATACAAATACAAAGGACTAATAATAAAATAATAATAATAATAATAGTAAAAGGACATATTAATATGCGATCACTATAGTCCCACTACGCATTCGACAGGGGACCAATAATAAAGAAAGATTAAAAAACAACGTCCATGCTCAGAACTTTCGGTATGTAAACATTTAAGTAAAAATGTAATAAAAATTAGAAGGAGCGTCTAAGCTCAAAACTTTGGATATCTACACATTTACAACATTGGGAACAATGACGCTGACAATAAGACCTCGAATATATTCTCCAATGAGACAATGACATATATATATATATATATATATATATATATATATATATATATAATAATGTTTTACTTCTATAGTACGAACAATACAGATGATGTGAAAATTTATAGTCAAAGGACATATTAATATGAAGTCAACGAATTATCGATTGCTATAGTCCCTTTGCGCCTTCGCTAGGGACTAAAAAGAAAACCTACATTACATGTTGTCAAAATTAAAACAAAGACTATATACATTTCCAAACAACGCATAATATAAAGATTTGGCCATACCACTTCAAAACCATAGCAATATAATAAACATAATTTTTTTAAATGATCCAATATAGACACTTTTAAGCTACCATTTACTTCTCACATCTACCATATAAGAACTAGGTGCCTTGCTTAATCGTTAAGTTACGTTATGTTATCTACCCATATAAGAATTATGTGTACTACTTATCACAAAGTGAAAACAATGGTTAATAATATTGCATAAAGAGAAATATTATTATATTTTTTAATATATTTTAAAATCAATAATATTCAAATCAATTCTACAATATTATAGTATTATTTTATATTTTAGAATTAAAATCATCTAAATCAATATATTTTGATTTTATTTATTTTTCTTTTATAAATAATAAAAAAATTAATTTTTTTATTATAATAATTCATTTTTATTTATTTCTAAATAATGTTTTGAACTTCTTCATATAAAATGCAAGGGATAATAACTAAGGGTAGGTGTTAATTTTTTTATTATAATAATTCATTTTTATTTATTTCTAAATAATGTTTTGAACTTCTTCATATAAAATGCAAGGGATAATAACTAAGGGTAGGTTTCGTTACTATATTTTCAATTGGTAGTAGAATTTATTTGGCATAATGATGACACATGATAAAATTACCAATTTTTTATTATAATAGTTCATTTTTATTTATTTCTAAATAATGTTTTGAACTTCGTATAAGATGTAATAAGGGATAATAACTAAGGGTAGGTGTCATTACTATATTTTCAATTGGTAGTAGAATTTATTTGGCATAATGATGACACATGCAAGTTGGGGGAGAAGAACCATGAAGGTTATCTCATTTTACCTTTTTAGTCCGTCAAAAAAATGAGCCATTACTCCCACTCCATTAACATAATGGCTCTTCATGGGTAAGAGAAAGACTAGTTTGTTGTAGCCACGATTATTGAAGGAGCTTGACAAGAGAGGTATGTTTAATTAGTTTTCTTGATTATTCTTCTAGTTGATTTTGAGCTTCTAAGAACCTTTCTATATGGTTGGGGCTTATCTTGTCAAAATGGTAGGTCTGAGTATGATATTGCAGGGATAGTTTGGTTAGCGGTTCAACCATCCAAAAGATACAAGGTTTTCAGGGAGCAAGGGAATGGCATGGTGTTATTCATTAGAAAAATTTGACATTCTCAAGCATGGTATGAGGGACTAGCCTACATAGGAGCTACTCAGATTCTAAGCTACCTCCATTCCTCTAGGTTCTTTGTAGGTGGTTTTTGGAAGGAGCGACATTAGTCCATAAATATGAATGGCATGCCTAATAAAGGGAAGTGTAGATGGTTGACATAAAATCTTCTAAGTCTACTAGACGATGCATACAATGAGCATGCATGAAATCCAATAAGGATAATCCCTCCACCAAGCCTACTAGTGTTAAAAAGGAGGTCGGGGAGGCAACGATGAAGTACCATAGGAGGTTTTCATATAACATCAAAATTGAGGTTGAGCCAATAGAGTAGAAGGTTCGAGGAGAGACGAGGGCCACCATTCCTTCAAAATACATTGATGTTGAGCTCAACATCTAGATACCTGATAATGGCTTCTCTTGTAGCTAGGATACTAAGTACTTTAGGCAAATTTTACTAGCAAACACAATCCATAGTGGCTTAGGTCATTGAAGAATAAGGTATGCAACAAAAAGCCATACTTGATAATTGGAATTTCTACATCAAAAGTATGAGGCTTTGGTAAAAATGCTCTCAGACATGGAAGTAACGGGGAAGGAGAAGAATCAAAGAAACCAAACAATAATAATTTATGTAGACTCTAAATTTGAAGAGGAAGACTAAGTAATACAACATCTGATCCCAGTGCTACTTTCTTTTTTGATATTTCTTCTTTATGCTAATTTCTACTATGAAATATTTAAGAAAAAGTATAATTAGTTTAAACTATCTTATCATATTGTTACGTTTATACTCTATTCTATTTTAAACATATAACATATATGTTTTAACATATAATATATATCATTAAAACATATAATATATATGTTGTATGTTTAAAACATATAATAAAACATATATGTTATATGTTTAAAACATATAACATATATGTTTAAAACATATAATATATTGTATGTTTAAAACATATAACATATATGTTTAAAACATATAATATATTGTATGTTTAAAACATATAATATATATGTTGTATATTTAAAACATATAACATAGATACATAGATATGTTTATATTCAAATGATAGGTATAAGACAACTAAGTTATTTTTTTTTTTTAATTTATGAATACCACTAATATTTTGATATTGTAAATTTAGTTTCCTTATTCACTATATGTTTTAAACATATAATATATATGTTTAAAATATATAACATATACACATAGATATATTTATATTCAATGATAGGTATAAGACAACTAAGTTATTTTTCTTTTTTAATTTATGAACACCATTAATATTAATACATTAATATTAATATTTTGATCATTGTAAATGTAATTTCCTTATTCGCTATACAATATGCTAATAAAATAATCCTACTAGTTTAAAACAATAATGCTTTTAACTTGCAACCATTACATTTTTAAAGTATTACTTTTAATATTCCTCAAAATATTAACATATGTTAGGATAACTTTGTTTTCTATATGATCTTTATAAAATTATTTTGTTAACTCTTTTTTGGATTGAAATAACTTGTACTTATTGTGGAAAATAGTAGTTGTGGGATGTCTATTTTTGAGAAAAGTTGTATTAAAGTATAAAGTGTTGATGGATCCCTTTCAGCTTGATAAAGTTAAGTGGTATAGTTCTTATTTTGAAGATGACTTTGAGGTGAAAAATACGTATGTCCAAATATTTAATGCTAAAGTTGTTTTTGAAAAAGGCATTATGTTCAAAATTTAACATAATTTTGAGTAATAGTGACATTTTGTCAAGATTTTTGTTTTTCTTTTAACGTAAATTTAATAATGTTTTAAGTTTAAAAAAACAAATATATAAGTTGATTGTTAGCTATAAAGGTTTTATTGATTATGTGTAACTCTTTTATTTTGTTAGTTTTGGGATATCTATAAAAAAACATATGAATAAGAGAGAAAACAACTAGAATCAATCAAAGTAGAGGATAACACTTGCTTGTTCATCAAACAAGAGAATACGAGTACACACCTAAAATATGTTTAGCCTCCTACCTTACTTTGAATATGATAATTGGTTATCTAATTCTTTGTGTCGATTCATTGGAAGGTTATGTGTCCCCATTCAAGTGCATCTAAGAATTCTACTAGTTCACCTCACAAGAAGATTTATTCAATGAAAATTCCTTAGTTGCAACACTAAGTATCTATTTATTAAAATCCCCAATGTAGAATTAAAATTACTCTAAGTACTTTAATCAAATCTAATCTATGAACTAAAAACAAAATCTATTCTGGATTAGTATAAAATGTTTCAAACTTTCATATCCTCAAAATGTAATGTTTACAATGATTTTAAAACTAAAACTAAAATGTTTGTATTATATCTTTTCACATGAATATACATTAAATGTTTAAATGTATTATATCTTTTTATTAAGATGCTCCACCTACCAATCATGACCTTTCTATATAGAAAACATTAATCACCACGCAATCTCTTTTTTAAAATGAACTTTGATAGTGACATTTTCCAAAGGTGTTGCTATACATTGTATGGTGGTTCATCTTTACCTTTTATATATCATCTTATTTTAAATAGTAAATTTTAGAATTAAATGAAAATAATTCGAGAAGATTATTTTAATATGACATTGTTCTTCCATCATGCAAACAAGCTTCATCTATGATTGAAATTAAGCTCCTCCAATGACTTTGAAGACTCTCACTCCATAATTCTCCCCATGTGTTTATCTCCTCCACAAATAAAAGCTTGGCACTCACATCCTTGTGAGTGCCAATAATAAATATTCTTTTGATCGACATGCTTCTTTCATTATGATTGAAAAAACTTATTCTATAATATTCAAAGTAAGATCATCCAAAGACTTTTAAGACACCACCTCCATAGTTCTTCCAAGAAGTTTAACCCCTTCAATAAAAAATACTTTTGCAATCACATCATTGTCATATGAAGCAATTGCATTGGTTGAGATGAAGAAAATATTTGTACTCTCTTGTGACATCCAAAATTTTGATCTCTTTCAATCAAATCATGTCATTTAAAGTTATCCGCAAAAGAATTTTGTAGTCACATCATTGTCATATAAATCAATGCCAATAGTTGAGATGAACAAAATATTTTTCCTCTCTCTTGTGACATTCAAAACTTTGATCTATTTTAAACAAATCACATTTAAAGTTCTCCACAAACATTTAAACACTTGAAATCTTCAAATCGAATCATGGAGCAACAAATAAAAATAATATATGTAGTTAAACACATATAAATGGTTGAGATAAATACAAACAATTGTTCTCTCTGGTAATATTTGAAACTTTGATCTCTTCCAACCAAGTCATGTCATTTGTCTTTTCCACTAACATTTGAAGCTTTGACCTCTTCAAATTTTGATTGGTTTTGATTTAGCCAATAATAAAAATAATATATGGCGTTAGATATATATTTCATTCTTTCATATTTTCCCTTTTCTATTCTTTTTTAATATAAAAGAGAAAACAATGACAACCTCTAGCCCCTCTCAAGGAACTTTAAAAAAAATGGGGGCTTATCTCTCTCCTATACCCGTTAATCACATCACTCAAGATATCATACATTAGGCATGGATTTAATATACCATAAAACAAGTTATAAATGAAGGCCATGACCAAGCACGAATGGTGGAAATCCAAGGATTCAACTCATCCAGAGTAGCACAAGACAGAGAATGGAGAAATTAAATTTTATACCCTCCACATTTATTCTTTGTTGGAGTTGTGAGATTAATCCAATTGAGGTATGGACATTTATGAATGTAAGGGAGGATTCATAGAGCACTGGGCTCCCTCTCTCGGGTTCATAATAAGAGGACAATTAGCAGGTCAACAATGTGGAAATTCCATCCTCATTTTCCCACATGGTTTAAACGTTCTATGTGTTGGGTAAGTGCTAGAACCTCCTAGTCTTTTCCCACTTGGTGTTTTTGATTTGTCTTCTCTCAGTATTGCTTGGATTTGGCATTTTTTGTTGGGGGTGGAACCTACAAAAGATTTTCTCAATCCCTCTTTCTAACTTGCTATCTTTGCCTCTATCTGGGTTTTTTGTCTTAGTAGTTTAGTGAAATTGATCTTTCTGTTATGTTCTTCTCCTCTGCTAAATTGTTGGCTAGATATACATGGTGACCTGATTTATGTGATGTTTGTGGCTTGTTTTCTGGCTATTTTGTGGATCTGTTCCTCTAGTGAATACATGATTTCCACACATAGTTTGGCTTACCGCCCTGAAGGAGTTTTTTGGAATTGGTGGTTGTATTTCATCACAATTCTTCTCATCTTCCATAAGAGTGTTTTTGGTCCTTCTTTGGACAAACTAGTTTTCCTAGATTTTTGTCGAAAACAAAGTATTCTCTTTTGGTTTTGGAACAACATGGATTCATGAGATATCAAAGGTATCCAAAAGGATTTGAGGAGACATGAAGAGCTCTTACAAAGTAATGGAATCCTTCTTAGAAATTCCGTATATCTTCATATAATTAAAACAAAAAACTTATATGCATTGCCCAACAATGAAAAATATAAATATTCGGCCATACCACCTTCAAAACCATAATAATAAGCATACTTTCTAAATGAAACATAAACACGCGAGGATACCGTTTACCTCTAACATCTACCCATATATGAATTAGGTGTCCTGCTTAATCACTTAAGTTATGTGTTGGAGTCATCTACCCATAATAGAATTAGGTGTACTGCTTATCACCAAGTTATTTGTTAGGGTGAAATATGAACACATCATGTTAAATGTGATTTTTTACTAAAGTTTGAATTGGAACTCTATCTGGAAGTATTAAGAAGGTTCACTAAGATTAAGGAATGTTGGAAGTATTAAGAAGGTTCATTAAGATAAAGGAATATATTTAATGGTAAAAAAGGCATGTACATTTTAGATGTGACAAGTTAAGAATAAATTACATAAAAACAATTGTTTCAATAGAATAAGTTAAGAATAAATTACATTAAAAAAGCATTATTGTATTTATTATTTATTTATCACTTTCAAAAATAAATTACATGAAATCAATGGTTTCAATGGAATAAGTTAAAAATAAATTACATAAAAAAAAATCATTGTATTTATTTATCAATTTTAAAATCAATAACATCCAAATCGCTAGAATATTATTAGATTATTTCATATTTTAAAATTAATACCATTTAAAATGATATTTTTTTGATTTATCATGATTACAAAATCAATCTTCAAAATACATATTATTTATTTTTCCTTTATAAATTATTAATTTATTTATTTATTTTCTTAAATTATTATCATTTTTTAATTATAACAATTCATTTCTCTTTCTTTTTACATAATATTTTAAATTTCTTCATATAAGATGTAAGGAAACGAAGGGTATGTGCCATTACTGGAATTCATTTGACATAATGGTGACACATGCAACTTAGGGGAGAAAAACTAAGAAGGTTATTTGATCATACCCTTTTAATCCTTCAAACAAATTAACCATCAGTCTCACTCAATAAACCATTATGGCTCTTCATGGGAAAGAGAAAGACTAATATGTTGTAGCCATGTTTATTGTCAGGAGCTGAATAATAGAGGTATGTTTTTGGTATGCATGAATTAGTTTTCTCGGTTATTCTTCTAGCTAATTTTGAACTTGTAGGAACCTTTCTATTTGGTGGGGGCTTAGCTTGTCAAAATGGTAGGTTTGGGTATGATCTTGTAGGAGTAGCTTTCTTAGGGTTTCATTCATCCAAAAGCTACATGGTTTTCAGGGAGCATGGGAACAATTTGGATTGATTCATTGGAAAAACTTGGCATTCACTAGCATGGTATGAAGGAATAGACTACGCAATAGCTATTGAGATTGTAAGCTACCTCTATTCCTGTTATAACCCTAAATTGCACCACACATGCTTACCTAGCATCAGGCCAACTCATATCCCTTCATTGCCAAAACCATCTGCTGAACAACTCTTTAGAAATTCTCTTGTGTCAAGGCCCATGCACCCTAGCCCATTACTGCACGCGTGTGCACACTGGCTGGCTCACTACAGCCCGCGTGTACCTAACAAAGAACGAAAAAAGGAAATTTGTCGACGGAACAAAAAGATATGGGTCAGTTAACTGAAACTCCCGACCATGCATGGCCGAGGGTTCGTCCAAAACCCTAGCTCCTTCTAGCCTATAAAAGAAGGGGTAGGGGTACCATTTGGAGGAGGAAAAAATATAGCGAAGAAACTCTACCCATTTATGTAATCCATTGTCCCAACCCTTCAGCCTTTCCTCACGCCAAAGGAGATTTAACGAAAAACAGTTGGAGGACAAATGAAGAGGAGCGCAGGATCAAGATCAAGGAGTGGTGGCCGGTCTCGACTTTGATTGTAAGTTGATTCATTTTTCAAGTAATAAAAGAATACTTTTCCCGTCCCAATGCATGAGTTATCTATGGTTTGGTTAATTTATGATTAATTTATAACCCTTAAGTAGAGAAGTAGCATGCATGCATAGTTGTTTGTTTTGATTGCAGGCCATCTCTGGAAGGAGCAGCGCAAGCAAGTGGTCAAAGCGCAACGGAGGATCTACATCGAACGCCAGAGACAAGGTTAGTAGTTTTTTTCCATGCATGTACTGTGAAAGAGGGGTTTAAGTTTTGGGTTGTAGGTTTAAAAGTAATTCCTTTACGATCAAAATATGCATGCAAGTCTGACCCTAGTTTGCTAGTCCGTAGGGTATTTTTCCCAACAACAGAATTGGCGACCATACTGAGGAGAATACCCTTTAGGGTTTCCAGATTTATTTAATAGTTTTTGGGTAGTGTAAAGAATAGGTGTTCTATTTTTCTTTGCCTGTCTTTTTCTATTAGGTCTGAGCTAGCAGGGAGCCTGGCTCTTCATACCAGTTTTCCCTAACTTTTGCTTGACGGTAGTTGTCGGGACACATAGAGGTACGTGTGTCTTGCAGAAGGCCTGCACGCATGTGCCCGCGCCCTATCCTCTTACAGCCCGCGTGTGAACGCTAGCTGTAGAGGAAGCAGTAGCGTGTAGGAGGTTAGAGAACTTTAGAGGCGGTCCTCCTCTTCCCTATCAGAACTATAAATTCTCAGGGGGTTTTCTGGAATCCTGTCTGAGTCTTGCTGGTTCATAGTCCTGTCTCAGATTGCCTTTTTCTCTTTGTTATTCCTTGCATTATTTTTTCTTTTCTGTTAGAAAAAGCATCCAAGCCTTCAAGAGACCCTGGTTATCAATACTAGAGGCCTCTTCCTGGTCTGGACTACCTGTTTTTATTTTTGTCTTAGAATTTATACATACACGTGACCTGTACAAGGTCAACCCTCATGTACATGCTGCTTGTTTTAGCTGAGCACGCGTTTGCACGCATGCTGTTTTAGTGACAGTAGCATGCTTGACAGGCTACCTTTTAATCAGGGTGGGGCAGTCATCCCATCCTTTGATGAGAAGTATTCCTCTCAGATGTTTGAGTCTAGGGTCAAACAGTCAGTAGGTTAGGTCCTCTTACCCTTAGCCTGCTTTTTCTCAGTTGATAGTTGACAGAAAATATAAAAAAAAAAAATTGTTTTATAGTTTTTAGACAAGCGTAAGAGTCTTTGTTTTCTTGATTGCCATTGTGTGTCTTTACTCTGATTCTTTTTGATCTGCGCTTTAAGCCAGAATTTGTTTTTCTTGGTTTTGTGCTTATCGGTATTTTCCCTTTGTTGCTTTATTAGCACTTAAATAAATAAATAAATCTCTTTTCATTTTCTTCTTTGTTTGAAGAGTGTGTTTCTGCATCATTAGCTAGGGAGAAGTCTTTTGGTTCGTAAGTTTTTGTAGTGCATTTAGAGCATAAGTAGCTCGTAGTCGAGTGAAATTTCTTTATGATTGCTGCATAAAATATTAGAAAAATTGAAAAGAAAAAGAAATCTTTCTTTGTGAAAAGTTGTTGAGATTTTTCATTTAGTAAATGTCTTTTGTTTCCATCTTTTTTCATTCATTTTTTCTTTCGTCTTTACACATCATTAGTTTCACCTTCATACCCCGTGACGTAAGAAAACCCATAAAAGCAACGCTAATTTAAAATCTATTAGAATTTTTGTTTGTAGGGTTCACAAACTAGTTCAGGACTAGGGCCTTGGATTAGGTTGGAGAGGAAACTCTCCAAGGCCATTCAAAACCAAACATTGGAGTCTGCTATAGGGAGTGTCTAAGTCCAGTTTCGTGGAATTTATCTTAGACCCCCCTCTAACACAGGGGATAAACATGAGGTCGCGTGCGGAAAGGTAGCAGAGATAACCCCTCCAAAGCCGGACCAATTGTAGTGGAGAACACATATCGAGGGCTTGTTTTGGGATTCTGTCATTTTCATTTGCCACGGGGATTTGTGGGTCTCGAATCCATTCGAGGTCCTTAGTTGTCTTCTGGACCATTTTCTCTCGATACCCTTGATAGGTTTCGGGCTTGATACCCTGCTCATTGTGGTCTACCCGACTTTCGACTGTACCCGCCTGGTGACTATTCGCATGCTGGCAACCTAGTTGCCAATCTTTTTAGGGACATACATAGGTGAATGCGGGGGTATGCCACAGTACCTAGGACAGACATTGGGCCATACTTTGCAGAGTATACCCGGAGGGTGCTTCCGTGTTCGAGTTGCACTTGCACCGGTAACTTGCTCTAGTGCTGGTTGTTGTAACTGTTCTTCCAAATAGTTTTGTGATTGCTTGTCTTATCTCTTAGGGGCTTCCTTTTTAGTGTGTGTTACTGTTTGAACGTGTAGAATACCTTAGCATGTCTTGGATCTTCTCACACAGTGGAGGATTCCGAGCTCTGCCGGTCACGAAGGGTTCTGGGCCTGCCGCCGGTTATACTAGAGCCACACCCGCCACCATTAAGACGGAAGCTAGACCAACAAGGGTCTTTCAAAGCGATCGGGTTACAAACCTTTGTGCCCGAACAACTCCTGGAGGAATCAACCGCCAATCTTGGCTTGGTTGAAACCCCAACCACTGATACCTAACCACTGGTTATTGTACCAATCCAATTTTACGAAAGCCTATCAGTGCCTCACACAGCTATGGAAATAAACGTTGTTACTTCTTTTGGGAATCCTTCCATTCCCACCACAGTTGCTACCACAGGAGAATCATCTCCTAACTTACCGTCGTCGGTCCGAGCCACCATTGTCTCGGCTGCAACTACGTCGCATAGTGGACCGAACCCGTCTATGGTGGCGACCACAACCCCCTTCAAACCTAGTGCGACAGGCCCTCCGTTCTCATACGGTATGCCTAGTTCGGGTACAAGTCCTGCACTCACTTACTCCACTTTACAGACTTTGGGTCTGGGGGCAGGGAGCTCTAACACTCCTCTGCAAGGTCAACTTGGGGTCACTCCTATCCCTTTCAACGCTTTTCCTTACGCTGGAGGTCATATCCCTCCTTCGTCCCCTTCGCTTTGTGGTCCGCATCAGCAGTTCGCCGGGCAGCCTACACGCACTAGTTTATTTGGAGCCGAGAGTCAAGGAACACCTGCGCACAGTATGTCGGTCGGTTCTTCATTGTTTGTTTGGAATGGGATGTTTGGTAACAACACTTTCGCATCCACCGCTTTCCCATCTGGGGGCAATCCTATTTTTGGATAGTCTACTCCTGCACAGGGTACGACGCCTGCGCAGGGGGCACATATAGTAGGACCTTGGAACTCAGGACAAGGATCCGTTCCCTCCTCTAGAATACCATTCTGGGATAATTCTTTCCACAGTCAATGGAACCTTGGACAGACTACTATGCCTCTCCCATCAGGACCGACATGGGGTAATCCTTCCCAAAGTCCTTCAAACACGATGCATGCCCAACATCCTATGTCCTTTATGGGAAATTAACCGATGATGTCTCTACAGATGCAAATTCCTTATGCTAGTCAGGGCCATGGTTTCTACCAGAATCCGGGCCAACAACCAAATTGTTCCTAGCAACCTGGTGCCAGTCAAACTCCAGGACCCTTTTTCCCAGGTTATCAGCAGCAACCCAAACTACCATTCCTGGTGACATTACACTTGCCAGATTTGACAAGGTTGTTAAATGATCCTATTTGTCACGATCCACGTTGGCCTCCTATGCCAACGAAGTTGCCTTCATACATTCCAAAGTTCGAGGCCAAACCTAACGAAGATCCAGGTGATCATGTGACTACCTTCCATCTTTGGTGTTCATCTAACTCATTGAAAGATGACTCCATACAGTTGCGATTGTTTCAACGCACTCTTATCGGGAGTGCCACGAAATGGTACATCGAGCTCAATCGCTCAAGATACTTTTCTTTTGGTGAACTGGTGATGGCCTTCCTTAACCATTTTCAATTACCTGTGAGATACAATGCTGGCACGGAGTTGCTTGCCAATTTCGAACAGACAACGGTGGACCATATCTCTGATCATATCCGAGAGTGGAGTCGCCGGAAGAGTCTAATCAAAGTACCAGTCCCACCGGCATTCCTACTTGAGTGGTTCCTTAAGTCTCTGGTCCCACAGTTATCCAAAGACATCACAACTTCTAGATTTTTTTCCGAAGAAGATGACATCATGAGGGCTCAACAATTTGAGCTCATCTATTCTCAGTCTGGTTTATTATACAACATCCTGCCGGATGCACCACGATCGATACTGGATAAAACTAGATAGAGAGTTGGACCACATGCCAATGGTATTGTTGGTTCAGCACAAACCAAGCCTACTGAGAAATTGACAAAACAATTGCAACAATTATCTATAAAACACTCAGCGGTCAGCCAGACTACTACTTTGGCTGCTCCTCCTACCCAAACGTCGGAAGTACACTCCATGCAGTCGACTAACCCAAAGGCCACCCAACAGCCTGAAGGGAAGAAAAAACAACAAAAGAAGGGTAAGGGGGATAAAAAACCCACTGATAATGCTGGCGGGGACACCACGGAAAAATGGAAGGCGAGGTATCCGTGCAACTTATGTGAGGAAGACCACCCGACCCATCTTTGTCCTCGAATTGCAGAGGCCCAAAATTTTGTCACACAACAACAACAAGCAATGTTGACTAATCCCTTTCAACATGGGCAAAATTTAACTCAAGCCTCTACAAGTGTTGAAGGGGGCAGCCAAGAAACCTTCCCTCCTCCAAACAATCCCTCATCCACGAACATATATATGGTTAGGGGTGATGCTTTCATAACGACTAGAGTGCACGACTATAGTAAACCAAGCGCTTCTGAGAAGGGTAAAGAAGTTGAACTCCCATCTCTTCCTCTACAGATCGAGAAGACGTTGGGAGAAACAATGACACACATTCCAAAGGGTGCATTTAAGAGAGCTTCTCACAACCCAAACGCAAGGGCCGCCTAGAATTACTCTATGGTGGAGGATTTATCACAAACCCCTTGTGCGATGTTTGCTTTGGAGGTCCTCCAAAGCTGCCCTACTCAGAGGAAATCCTTGTTAACCACTTTAGGCTCTACGGAGACTGGTAACTCGGGTACCATCATGTTGGATACAACCGACTTAAAACCTTGTCTTCCTTACCACGTAGCGTTTCAAATAGTAGTAGCATTATGTCGTTAGCATGTTAGAAGGCCATTGGCCAACCCGCTTTGTCTCCATCACCTACTCTCGTCACTACTTTCGACGGTCGTTCTTTCCGACCACATGGCATTGTTCCTTCGTTCCCTGTGCAGTTAGGAGGGAAAACTGTGTGTGTCGAAGTAGAGGTATTCGATGCTCCCCTCGACTATAATCTCTTGTTAGGACGGAGTTGGACTTATGCTATGCAAGTGGTGGTTGCTACAGTTTTCTGAGTCTTGTCGTTTCCACACGAAGGCTGGATAGTGACCATCGATCAACTGTCCTTCTCCCGACCTGACCTAGATTTGGGGGCATCCACGGTCCCAATGATAGATAACCCTTATCCAGGTGTCGTTAACATAGGAGTTGGTTTGTGCCCGTATTTGATGGGTACCTTCGATTACCCACCTCCTCACGACGATGTCAAGTTCATATCTAATCACCATAAGGTTGAGATTTTTCAAGTTTCGTCGTTCCGCATGAATTACTTTGAGGATCCTTGGATTCTTCCTTCCCCATCAGCCACGATGGATGAGACAGGGCACTCAGGAATGTCCGTGCCCTTGTCGGCCACTGAAGTAGCTTACTCTTTAGTCCAGCAAGCTTCAGCTAACCCTAATCTGACTCCCGCACAAGAGTTAGATCCACTTCTGGAGCCTATTTGGGCTCAGGATTCTCTTGCTAACGTCGATTCGTTAGACTTAGTCTTGCCTTTAGACGAAGCAGTAATCGAAGCAATGACTAGTCCGGACAAACCTTGGGAAGATCTTCATCATAGATCATATTTTCTCCCAGCATTAAGTCGAATCGAGGCAGGAGAATTCACCATTACCATGACGGGAGATCAACCATGTCTTATTAACCTCTTAGCTACAAAGGAAATTTATGATGAGGGAAATATGGCGACTATCGCTGCAACTATACCCATTAACATCTCCCGAAACCTTGGCATCATGGAGAATGTCTTCGTCAGAGCGGATTGCTCCCCTGAAGAGGTTCAAATTTACACAGATCTTTTTAAAGAATTCCATGATGTTTTTGCCTAGTCTTATGAGGAAATGCCAGGTATCGATCCAAAAATCGTTGAACATGAGATCACAACGTATCCTGATGCCAAGCTTGTTCGACAAAAACTTCGTCCAGTCAATCCTAACAAATCAGTAGCCATCAAGATTGAGGTTGAGAAATTGCTAAAGGCAGGTTTCATTTATCCGATTCATTTGACTCAATGGGTGTCAAACCCCATGCCGGTCAATAAGAAACAAGGCACGATTTGTGTATGTACCGATTTCCATGATTTGAACAAGGCATGTCCCAAAGATAATTTTACAACACTATTCATTGGCCAGATCATTGATGAATGTGTCAGTTGTGAAGCCTTTTCGTTCATGGATGGTTTTTCGAGATATAATCAAATCCAAATCAAACCTGAAGACCAACACAAAATGGCATTCATTTGTCTGTGGGGTACATTCGCCTATCGTAAAATGCCTTTTGGCCTTAAAAATGTTGTTGCCACATTCCAGCGGGCCATGTATTTTGTGTTTCATGACCTCAAACATATAGTCGAGGCCTATCTAGATGATTTAGCATCACACTCTCGCAAGCGAAAGGATCATCCCACGCACCTTAGACTAATCTTTGAACGTTGTCGCTACTTTAGGACTAGCTTGAATCCAAACAAGTGTAGCTTCTACATAATGTCAGGACGTTTGTTAGGTTTTATCGTGTCAACAACAGGGATCATGGTTGATCCTCTCAAGGTGGAGGCAATAATCCATTTGCCCCCCCCATGCACAATCTTACAACTTCAAAGCATACAAGGCAAGGTGAACTTCTTACGATGCTTCATCGCCAACTATGCCGAAATCACCAAGGGCTTTATGCATTTACTAAAGAAAGACGTTCCCTTTTTCTAGGATGAAGCTGCTCAATGCTCTTTCGATGCATTAAAACACGCCCTCACAACTGCACCTTTGCTACGGCCACCTAATTATAACAAAGATTTCTTATTATATCTAGTTGCC
>JASDQU010686057.1:22493-36160 GCA_032191745.1 Picea mariana | reverse complement strand
AAGAAAAGGAGAAGATCATTGGAAACTTGGAAGCATAAATTGTCACACTAAGAAAGGATATTCAAAAGAAAAATATGCAGTATAGCTCAAAAGTTCTGGATGACATTATCAGCAGTCAAAAATCTCATCTTGACAAGTCCGGACTTGGATACAATCAGACAGAAAAGGGATCAAGCTCGAAAACAATAGAGCAAGAAACAAATCCAAAAAGCTATGCAGAAACAATCAAATGGGATAGGAAGATATACAAGGAAGATTACAGGGACACTCCTCCACCGAGAAGATTCAGATTTCATAATCAACAACAAACAGATAGGCCTAAAGAAGAAGAAGGATTCATAATAGCACCTCCTTTCAGAATATCTTCAACTCCCAGGTATCAAACTATACTTTTTGGTTTATGTTATGCATGTAATAATTTTGGACATAAAGTGTTGGACAACTAAGAGTGGGGGGGGTGAATCAGTTGTTACTAAGCTTAAACAATTATTCTTATTTTAAACTCTTTACACAACATTTAATGACAATCACAATAATGCAGGGAAGTAAGAAATAGAACATTCAACATCAGCCACACACATGAGATACACAGAGACAGATATTTCCTAAGGAAACCCATACAGGGTAAAAACCTCTTCTTCTTTATATGATAAGTAGTCTTTACATTCTTTACATTATCATACATATGAGCACCAACTCATAATGAGGCTACAACCTCTGTTTTGCAAGTTGCTACTTGCTAAGAGCACCAACTCTAGTTTTCTCTAGAACCAACTAGAAGGAAGCACCAACTCCCTGGTTTCTCTAGCACCAACTAGAAGGAAGCACCAACTCCCTGGTTTCTCTAGCACAAACTAGAAGGAAGCACCAACTCCCTAGTTTCTCTAGCACCAACTAGAGGGAAGCACCAACTCCCCAAGTGTTCCAGCACCAACTGGATGGAAACACCAACTTCCAGGCACCAACATGTAAAACAGATAACAACAGTTCTCCCTTGCACCGCCCTGTCACCCTGTTTTCTCTGGCTGCAACCAAACGAAAGCTACAACTCCCTGTGTTCAAGCACCCACTTGAACCTCTGAGGAAAACCATCCTCCCTAGAACCTCCCTTCCACCCTAAAATATGAATCATTGTTACAAAAAAATATTACAGTGATATAATTTTCATCAATGGCTTACCAGTTTCATCACTGTTGTGCTACACTGCCTTGCTCTGTTTGCCTCAGTGTCTTCTTGCACACCTCCTTGCACTTTGTTTTCTTCTCCCTTTTATTCTTTGTGCGCATTGTGCCTTCAATGCACCATTCCTCTTCTGTGCATTTCTGTTGCTGCGCTCTATCTCCTTCTTCACACTTCAATCACACTCAACAACAACAACACCCATCTCTTCTTTGTTCGGCATACTTATAGTCTCTGTTCTCCTTGTGCATGCAATATGTGCCATGCTTCTGCATGCTCTCACCTCTCTAGTCGTCTATACCTGATCATCATGGTAACTCTTCAGCTTCTCTGGCGGTTCAATCCACGCGTCCAGCATCACTGGGTTTTATGCTAAGATTCCTCAGTCTCTCTGGCAGTTGAGACTCTTCGTCTTCTTTGGCACAGTCAATCTTATCCTTTATCTTTCAGTTACATGCTTCAATGCCCTTCCATCTATCAATTGCATGTATGAATAGTCTTCATTCAACTAGAAGATGCCTTGAGACTCTTCATCTTCTCTAGTGATCACACTGAGGCCTCTTCGAGTCCTCTGACAGAGACCATCAATCGTTTCTAGCAGTTACACTACAAAGTGAAACAATAGCCCTCTGATCATATTTAAAATCACCTATACCATTGGATTAAATTGACAGGATTTCGTGTTTATCCCATATGCTCACTAGCTATGACCGAGCGCTAAACAATATTTGAATTTTGCGATCTCGCATATCAACATTCTTGTGATACGG
Organism: Picea mariana; assembly: GCA_032191745.1. Taxonomy (NCBI): domain Eukaryota; kingdom Viridiplantae; phylum Streptophyta; class Pinopsida; order Pinales; family Pinaceae; genus Picea; species Picea mariana. The sequence continues at coordinate 34,211 of JASDQU010686057.1, read as the reverse complement.
GATCTCGGCACTTCAAGTCATGATTTTTGAGACTCTGAGATGGAGCTTAGCACTGCTATCTTCTTCCCCTCACGTGACCACCAGTGGTGACCACAGGTTGCGCCAAAAGGTGCTTTGTATTTTGCAAATGCATAACCTTCATTGATCCTGATCAGCGGTCGAGATCTCCATAGATCTGACGGTCCAGATATTATCGTGATCTCACATCTTGCGAGTTATTTGATGAAGGTTCTCAATGCTCCAAGTCACGATCACCAAGACTCTGAGATGGAGCCTAATCAACGGTTGAGATTTCCATAGATCCGACGGTCCAGATCTTATCACGATCTCACATCTCGCAAGATCTTTGATGAAGGATCTCGATGCTCCAAGTCACGATCACTGAGACTCCAAGATGGAGCCTGATCAATGGTTGAGATATTCATAAATCTAATGGTCTAGATCTTATCATGATCTTGCATCTCGCGAGTTATGTGATGAAGGATCTCAACACTTCAAGTCGTGATCGTCGAGACTCCAAGATGGATCCTGATCAACGGTCGAGATCTCCATAGATCCAACGGTCTAGATCTTATCATGATTTCGCATCTCGCGAGTTCTGTGATGAAGGATCTCAATGCTCCAAGTTGCAATCACCGAGACTTCGATATGGAGCCTGATCAACGGTCAAGATCTTCAATGATATGACGGTCCATATCTTTTCGTGATATCACAAATCATGAGTTCCCACACCATGCTCCGTTGACTACTCCAATGTGCAAGTCAGCAAAATTCCAACCGTTTTCCATGTGTCCTATGACTCCAACGGTCAGGATTGTTATCGTGATTTTTCATATCACAAGTTCGAACTTCTTTCCTTTGGATGTCTCGATCTGCGCAACTCCAAAACTAAAAAAAAACTAGTCGTGTTTTGAATGTTTTTCTCCTTCTGATCTTCCACTGCTGATATTACACTATTGATATTTGCCATCTGATCATGCTGATCTTTGCCATCAATGACAAACAAAAACCTTTGTCGTGCTTTGATTGTTTTCCTCCTTCTGAGCTTACACTACTGATCTACTATTGATCGTGTTGATATTCACCATCAATGACAAACACGCATACTCTGCCTCTGTCTACAAACATGCCAACAATCTCTCCGTTTGGCATTGATGGAAACAAAGGCACTTTTACATGTTCTTTTCTCCCCCTTTGACATCAATGTCAAAGAAATCACGCTCCCCATGAGTTGTTGCAGTAATTTTTTGGAGGTATCAGATATTCAATCAACACAAACTCCCCCCTGTCAGGATGGACTCTCTTAGATGTGATACGGGATGACACCCAACTTCTGTTAGAGATATTCAAATGGTGTCTTGGCTAGGGGTTTAGTAAATATGTCTACAATTTGTTATGTGGTTGGAATGTAATGGACCTTAACAACCTAATTGGTGACTTTCTCTCTTAGAAAATGGTATTTTATGGGAATATGTTTTGTTTTGGAGTGGAGTACAGGATTCTTAGACACACTGATGGCACTAGTGTTATCACAATGAATTGGCATCGGTGCTGTGTATTTTACCTCCAAGTTTGCAAGTTATGAATCATCCATAATACCTGAGTGCAACAGGTAGTAGCAACAATGTACTATGCCTCTGTAGTCGATAAAGAAATGGAACTTTTCTTTTTACTAAGCCATGCTACTAATGAGTCACCCAGGAAGAATGCTCCTCCGCTGGTGCTTTTTCTCTCATCAACACAGTTTGCCCAATCTGCGTCTGAATAAGCAGTTAACTAAAAATTCTGATTTCTAGGATATCACAAACCATAAGTCATTGTTTCTTTCAAATACCTAAATATCCTTTTGATAGCTAGAAAATGACTCTGTTTAGGTGCAAATTGATATCTTCCTATCATTCCAATAGCATGCATTATATCTGGGCGAGATGTTGTGATGTATAGCAGGCTGCCTATCATTGACCTATATGAACTTTGATCAACATCAGGTGAGTCATCATCCTTGCTTAATTTTCATCCAGTAACCATAGGTGTGCCCACAGGTTTAGAATCTTCCATTTGAAACCTTTTCAACATTTCTCTTAGATATTTTTCTTGAGAAATGAGCATCCCTTCAAACCTCTGAGTAATTTGCAGACCAAGAAAAAATGACAATTCACCTATCATAGACATTTCAAACTTGGACTCCATGGCAGAAGCAAACAATTTTACCAATGAATCCTTATTACATCTGAAGATGATGTCATCTACATAGACCAACACAATGAGCAAATCATCACCCTCTATTTTGATATACAGATTGTTGTCAACTGTTCCTCTCTTGAACCCTTTGTCTTTGAGATACGTATCCAGTCTGTGATACCAGGCATGAGGATCTTTTTTTAACCCATATAGAGATTTCTTCAGCTTGCATACTAGGTCAGGGTTATCAGATAGTTCAAAACCCTTCGGTTGTTCCATATAGACTTCTTCATTTAAATCTCCATTTAGAAACACTGACTTGACATCCATTTGATAGACTTTAAACCTTTCATGACAAGCATAGGCAAGAAATATTCTGTTATCTTCTAACCTTGCTATAGGCACAAATGTTTCATCAAAATCCAGTCTTTTTATTTGAGCATAGCCTTTACAGACCAATCTTGATTTGTTCCTGACAACTTGTCCCTGCTCATTCAACTTATTCTTAAAGATCCATTAGGAACCAATGATATTTTTACCTTCTAGTCTATGAACCATCTCCCATGTATTGTTTTTTCTCAATCTGATCAAGTTCATCATTCATTGCTTTAATCCATAGGTCATCTTTGCTAGATTGATTAAATTTATTGGGTTCCAGTGGGGATATAAAATCTATATGTGATTACTTGGTGTTTTTGATTATCTTTCTCCTAGTTTGTACACCTTTGTCTTTTTCACCAATTATCTAACTTGTAGGATGATTCTTTTGAGTAATTCTGAAGGAGGAATTTGAAGGAGCCTGCTAATTTGAGTCTGTCTGAGTCTCTGAGTCTTCATCTAATTTAGATTCTTCATTTTCTGATTCTTGGACCTGTTCATCTTCAGCTTTAGCTGTGTCTTCTGTAAAAGACTCATTACTGTACACCTCTCTTGTTGGGATTCCTTCATCAAATTTTACTTCAATACAGTCAACCATTTTATGCAGCCTTTTATTATAATCTTTGTAGCATACCCCAAGAAGATACCTTCATTATCCCTGTCATCATATTTGCCAAGGTTCTCATCATTATTCTTTATGTAGCATTTACTCCCAAAGACTTTGAAGTGTTTAATTGAAGCAGGTCTCCCAAACCACATTTCATAAGGTGTCTTGTCACTTTTTGGTCTGAGGTGGGCTTTGTTAAGTACATGGACTGCTATGTGTATTGCTTCTACCCAATAGGTTTGACCAATGTTCTTCTCATTCATCATTGACCTGGCCATTTCTTGCACGGTTCTGTTTTGCCTCTTAACTAATCCATTTTGTTGTGCAGTTCTTGGGATTGTGTATTCTCTCTTGACCCCATGCTTATCATAGAATTCCTTGAAGTCACTTGACATAAATTCTCATCCTCGGTCTGATCTTACTGCTTTTAACCTCTTGCCTATTTGAGTCTCAGTTAAAGCCTTAAATATTTTAAACTTCTCAAATGATTCATATTTTTCCTTGAGAAAGGCAACCCAAGTAAGTCTAGAGTAATCATCAATAATCAGCATGAAGTAGTTTTCTTTCCCTGTGCCTTCCTGTCTTGATGGTCCACATAAATCCACGTGAACTAGTTGGAGTGGTTTCTCTGTTGAAGTAAAGCTCTTGGACTTAAACTGTGTCATGTTTATATTTCCTACTTGGCAGGGTTTACTCGTTGAATCTTGGGGCTTTAATATTCACGGAATATCTTTTACTTCCTCGAGATTTTTGAGTTTGATTAAGTGGTCAAAGTTTAGATGTCCAAGTCTCCTATGCCACACACGTGAGATACATAGAGACAGATATTTCCTGAGGAAACCCATACACGGTAAGAACCTCTTCTTCTTTATATGATAAGTAGTATTTACATTCTTTACATTATCATACATATGAGCACCAACTCATAATGAGGCTAAAACCTTTGTTTTGGAAGCTGCTACTTGCTGAGAGCACCAACTCTTTGTTTTCTCTAGCACCAACTAGAAGGAAGCACCAACTCCCTAGTTTCTCTAGAACCAACTAGAAGGAATCACCAACTCCCTAGTTTCTCTAGCACCAACTAGAGGGAAGCACCAAATCCCCAAGTGTTCCAACACCAACTGGATGGAAGCACCAACTTCCAGGCACCAACCTGTAAAACAAAGAACAACAGTTCTCCCTTGCACCACCCTGCCGCCCTGTTTTCTCTGGATGCAACCAGATGGAAGCTACAAATACCTATGTTCAAGCACCCACTTGAACCTCTGAGGACAACCGTCCTCCCTAGCACCTCCCTTCCACCCTAAAATATGAATTGTGTTACAGAAACTTATTACAGTGATATAATGTTCATCAATGGCTTACCGGTTTCATCACTGTTCTGCTACACTGCCTTACTCTATTTGCCTCAGTGTCTTCCTGCACACCTCCTTGTGCTTTCTGTTCTTCTCCCTTTTATGCTTTGTGTGACATGTGCCTTCAATGCACCATTCCTCTTCTGTGCATTTCTGCTATTGCGCTCTATCTCCTTCTTCACACTTCAATCACACTCAACAACAACAACCTCTATCTCTTCTTTGTTCAACATACTTATAGTCTTTGTTCTCTTTGTGCATGAAATATGCGCCATGCTTCTGCATGCTCTCACCTCTCTAGTCATGTCTGCCTGATCATCATGGTAACTCTTCAGCTTCTCTGGCGGTTCAATCCACACATTCAGCATCACTGGGTGTTATGCTGAGATTCCTTAGTCTCTCTAGTAGTTGAGACTCTTCATCTTCTCTGGCACAGTCGAGCTTATCCTTTCTATTTCAGTTACATGCTTCAATGCCCTTCCATATGTCAATCATCTGTATGAATATTCTTCATTCATCTAGAAGATGCCTTGAGACTCTTCATCTTCTCTGGTGATCACACTGAGGCCTCTTCAAGTTCTCTAACAGAGACCATCAGTCATTTCTAGCAGTTACACTACAAAGTGCAACAGTATCCCTCCGATCATATTTAAATTCTCCTATACCATTGGATTAAATCGGTAGGGTTTCATGTTTATCCCATATTCTTACTGGCTGTGACCGAGCGCTAAATAGTATTTGAATTTTGCGATCTTGCATCTCAACATTCCTATGATACGGGATCTCGGCACTTCAAGTCACGATTGTCGAGACTCCGAGATGAAGCTTAGCACTGCTAGCTTCTTCCCCTCACGTGACCACTAGAGGTGACCACAGGCTGCGCCAAAAGGTGCTTCATATTTCATGAGTTCTTTGATGAAGGTTCTCAATGCTCGAAGTCACGATCGCCGAGACTCCAAGATGGAGCCTAATCAATGGTCGAGATTTCCATAGATCTGACGGTCCAGATCTTATCGCGATCTCGCATCTTGCGAGTTCTTTGATGAAGGATCTCGACACTCCAAGTCACGATCGCTGAGAATCTAAGATGGAGCCTGATCAACGCTTGATATCTCCATATATCTGACGGTCCAGATCTTATCGCGATCTCACATCTTGGGAGTTCTGTGATGAAGGATCTCGATGCTCCAAGTCTCGATCGCTGAGACTCCGAGATGGATCCTGATCAATGGTCGAGATCTCCATAGATTCGATAGTCCAGATCTTATCACGATTTCACATCTCGCGATTTCTATGATGAAGGATCTCAATGCTCCAAGTCATGATCATCGAGACTCCGAGATGGAGCTTGATCAACGATCGAGATCTTCAATGATCTGACGGTACAGATCTTTTCATGATATCGCATATCACGAGTTCCCACACCATGCTCCGTTGACTCCTCCAATGTGCAAGTCAACGAAATTCCAATCGTTTGTCACGTGTCCTATGACTCCAATGGTCAGGATTGTTATCGCGATTTCGCATATCGCAAGTTCAAACTTCTTTCCTTTGGATGTCCTGATCTACGCAACTATGAAACTAAAAGTAAAACTAGTTGTGTTTTTAACATTTTTCTCTTTCTGATCTTCCATTGTTGATCTTACAGTACTGATCTTTGCCATCTGATCATGCTGATCTTTTTCATCAATGACAAACAAAAACCTTTGTTGTGCTTTGATTTTTTTCCTCCTTCTGAGCTTACACTGTTGATCTGCTACTGATCGTGTTGATATTCGCCATTTATGACAAACATGCATACTCTGCCTCTATCTACAAACATGCCAACATAAAGCTGTAAATTGCAGAGCTAACAAGAGGAACAATAACAACTTTGAGAGTCATACACAAAGGATTTATTTAAGAAGACCTAGTTAAACACAAAGAAGAATTTACAATAGGTTTGAATCTTTGAGCACTGAAGTGGAATGTTACAACTGTAACAATTTTGGACACATTGCCAAAGATTGCAAAATGACAGTCCCTCCTAAAAACCCTCAACACAATATAAACAATCACAGATAGGAACCTCAGAAAACGACATGGATAAGAAAGCAAGATCAGTATAGCAATGAAGAATGCACAGTCACTCTACAAGCTAAGCAGAAGAAACACGGTTGGTATGTTGACAATGGGTGTTCAAAACACATGACAAGTGATAGAGAAAAATTTCTTACATTACAAAAGGAAAGAAATGGATTAGTCTCCTTCGAAAATGATAAATCAACCAAAATCATTGGAGAAGGCACAGTCCGAATTGGGAACAAGAATGAAAAGGCATAAAATGTTCTACTAGTAGAAGATATGAAACATAATCTTCTAAGTGTGATTCAAATGTGTGACCAAGGTCATAAAGTTACTTTCAATTCACAAAAGTGTGAGATAAGAAGAGAAGGTTAAGGGAAACTGGTCGGTACAACTGCAAGAACTTCAAACAACATATATGTGTTAGGTGAAATTGGAAATGAAAAGTGTTGTCTAGGAAAGGAAGATGAAAGTTGGCTATGGCACAGAAGAATGGGTCACATGCATTTTGATAACCTTGTCAAAGTCAGCAAAAGAGAAGCAGACATAGAAATGCTCCAGTTCACGAAACCAACCAACACTTTATGCAAGCATTGTCAACAAGGAAAGCAAACAAAGACCATGTTCAAATAAAAGGAATATTCTACAACAAGACCACTGGAAATTGTGCATACTGATCTAGTTGGACCAACTACAACAAAGGGATTAAAAGGTGAGAGATACTTTATGTTATTAGTTGATGATTATACAATAATGACTATAGTTTGCTTTCTCAAGAACAAGTCAGAAGCTTTTGAAAACTTCAATATCTACAAGAAAATGGTTGAAAATGAGATGGATTCAAGAATAAAATGCTTGAGATCTGATAATGGAGGAGAGTTCACTTCAAATGAATTTATGGACTACTGCAGCAGTCATGGAATAAAAAGGCAATTCTCTGTTTCTAGGACACCTCAACAGAATGGAGTTGTTGAAAGAAAGAATAGGATAGTACAGGAAATGGCTTGAACAATGCTAATGGATTCAAAATTGACAGATATTTTTTGGACACAAGTAGTGCATACAACAATTCATATTCAAAATAGAGTAATGCTAAGAAAAAACACTGACAAAACTCCTTACACACTATGGAAAGGAAGACCAACAAATGTAAAGCATTTTAGAGCTTTTGGAATCAAATGTTATATCAAAAGAGAAGATGGTAGAATGGGAAAGTTTGACTCTTGTGTGGACAAAGGAGTACTTGTTGGTTACTCAAGTACAAGGAAATGATACAAGTGTTATAATCTAAGATTGAACAAAGTTGTGGAAAGAATCAACGTAACAATTGATGAAATAGGCAAACCAGAATCAAAGGAAGAAAATGAATCAATGAAGCAACCCTTAGAAGAAGAAGCAGAAGATGAAAAATAAGTAGAAGAGGAAGATAAAGAGAATCTGACAGAAGAAGAAGAGAAAGTTCAACAAGTGTCTCCAAAGACACCCAGTAAACGAGTACAAAAGAATCATCCTTCAGATCATATTATCATAAACAAAGATGCAGGAGTTGAGACTGGAAGAAGAACCCGTTCACCAGAACAAACACACCTAGCACTCTTATCTACAATTGAACCAAACTGTTTTGAGGAAGCAAGGATGAATTTTGGAATAAGGCCATGGATGAAGAATTGGATCAAATAGAGAAAAATGACACTTGGGACCAAAGAATAAGAATGTGATCGGCACAAAATGGGTTTCCAGAAATAAATTGAATGAAGATGGACAAGTTACAAGGAACAAAACTAGATTGGTATGTAAAGGATATGCTCATATTGAAGGAATCAACATTGAAGAGACATTTGCTCTAGTTTCCAGAATGGAAGCAATCTATTTTCTTTTAGCTTATGCATGCTCCAAAAATGTTAAAGTATATCAGGTGGACGTAAAATCAGCTTTCCTGAATGGGGAACTTGAAGAAGAAGTCTACATTGAACAACCAGAAGGATTTCAGTTGTCAGAGATCACAAATTACGTGTGTAAATTAAAGAAGACCATGTATGGTCTAAAACAGGCTCCTAGAGCATGGTACTCTAGACTGAATAAGTATATGCAACATGCAGGGTTCAGAAAAGGAAGTGCATACAACAACCTCTACATCAAGGTGAGTCAAGGTAATATTTTATTAATTGAAGTTTATGTTGATGATATTATTTTTGGTAGTGATGATGACAGGTTAACCTAGAAATTTGCAAAAGATATGCAAAATGAATTTGAAATGTCGTTACTTGGAGAACTATCCTTCTTTCTGGGACTTCAGATACGTCAAAGAAACCAAGGAATTTTTATTTCTCAAACAAGTTATATGAGATAAATGCTAAAGAGGTTTGGAATGGAATATTGCAAACAAGTTATCACTCCCATGCAAACCAGTTGCAAGTTGAGCAAAGATGATGATTAAAAGTCTACAGATCAGAGGCAATACAGGTCAATGATTGGAATCCTACTATATGTGACAAAATCCAGACCAGATGTAATGCAGGCAGTTGGACAGGTGGCACAATTTCAAGCAGCACCAAAGGAATCACATGTATTAGCAGTGAAGAGGATTTTCAGATATCTCAAAGGAACAGAAGAGTTTGGATTATGGTATCCAAAAGGAAAGGATATATCACTTATTGCCTACACAGATGTAGATTGGGCAGGTTTTATTGATGACCGACGAAGCACCAGTGGAGAAGCGTTCTACTTGGGTGAGTGTTTAGTATCATGGCTAAGCAAGAAACAATCATCAATATCTTTATCTACAGTCGAGGCAGAGTATATTGCAACACCATCATGTTGTACACAGGTTCTTTGGATGAAACAAACTCTGACAGATATACAGGTTGAGTATGTTGAGCCCATTCCAATCTATTGTGATAATACAAGCACCATCAGTATCTCAAAAAACCCGGTGATGCACTCCAAGATGAAGCACATTCCAATCAAGTATAATTTTCTATGGGAGTAGGTTGCAGAAAAGAATATCAGAGTTGAGTATGTGGGCACAAAATAACAAGTGGAAGATATCTTTACAAAACCACTTCCATGGGAAGCCTTTGAATATCTTCGCCAAAGACTTGGAGTTATTCCTACTCCAAAATGAATTCTTTTTTAATGCTCATCTTATATGTCTTAGATTTACATGAGGAAGCACCATAAGAGGACAGTTCAGTCAGGGGGAGCAACCCCGAATGGAAAGATACCTTTGCCATTGATGACGAAGGGGGAGAGTTTTATCAGATGTAGAAGATAGAGGCATAGTTACAAGGGGAGTAGATTTATTAGATGTAGAGGAATGTAGAGGACAGAGGCATGGTTTCAAGGTGAGTAGATTTATCAGATACAGAGGACAGAGGCATGGTTCTAGGGGGAGAATGAGTTTTATGATTTCAGTATTGCATCAGAGTGTTGCCATCAATACCAAATGGGGATATTGTTTATTAAGGTTGGTTGTCATTGATGTCAACCTTTGAAGAAAGACCCGTAGCACCAAGTTTGGGTAATGGACCCAAGATTGTTTTATGTAAAGATGACTCATTATTGTCTTTTCATGGTTGATAAGAAGAAAACATGGATGAAATCCAAAGTGGTCCCCTTATGGTGAAAGCCCTCACGGGAAGATGTTTTGCGGAGTGAGAGAACCCATGCTTAATTGTGGAATAATGATATGAAGGACAACGAATTTTTCAGTGAAACTATCCTAGATGGATAGTGCTTGTCATGCCTTTTCTGGTGGTATGTGGAACGTCACATAACTCCTCACGGTTAGAGAGTTATGACCATATTAATTTGGAGAACCCCTCATAAGTCTTATAGAAGCCCCCAAGGGTCACATGTTTTTGCAAAATAAATTATTTTAAATAAAGAAGGCCTAAAATAAGGAAAATGTAAGGCTACATGAAGATATAAATAAGAGGCAAAGCTCACTCATTATACATACACTTGTACATATTGTATATCTATTTTCTTGTGTAAAGCTTCTTGTAAATACTTGTTGATACATCTAAAGTAGTAGACGTCTGAAGTAGCACGAAGGGTTGACGAAGAAATTCTCGAAATTAGAACAAAACCCTATTTTCTGAGGTGTACGTGGGTTGTATGTGTACAAGGTGTGTACATGTTGAGTTATACATGGGTTGTCTGTGTACAAGGTTTGTACATGTTGAGTTATACGCAGGTTGTCTATGTACAAGGTGTGTACATGCTGGGTTATACACGGGCTAGCAGTGTATTAGGGTGCGTACATGTTGGTAAATCCATGGAAACTTGAAGAAATGAAGATGTAGAGGTTCTAGATTTTGAGATCAAGCTCCCAGGAAGGTCTAAAGTGCTCAAATACATTAGATCCATCCATTGGCTCAAAAGGTATGTCTTATTTCTATGAATAATTGGATTTTGATGTATGCATGAGGAATGGCAATGGAGATTTGAGGATTCTCCCTAGAGAGACTAGTGGCTTCATGGGATCTTATGCATAAGTCATATCTACAGAAATACAGTGATGGTATATTCATCATTGATACTTCTTGTGAGGCACATCTTGTATTTCTTGGCATATGGAAAAGGGTTTTTATGGTACATGGTTGAGAGATTGTATTTGTGTAGTAGTTGATGTATTGAGAGACTAAATATCATAAAGGGGTTGATGACTAATATCATGTGAGGGATATTATATTTATTCATGATTACACATACCTATATGACACATGACTAGAGAGAGACATACTTTCCTTGAGTAAAGGTTATATATGAGGATGCATGCATATGGTACAATTACAGTTTGGATACAGTGACAGGTTACAGATCTATGTGAAATAAGTTACATAGGATCATAAGTTTTCAAGAAAAAGGAAACCCTAGTTTTCAGAAGGCATACACAGGCTGCATAACATTTTGGTAGAATACATACGTGGGTTGCATAACATATAGGGCATGTACATACATAGGCTGCAGCACTACAAGTCGCGTATCTATTATATTTTTGTAGATGCATGTTCAGTTCAGGTACAGTTTGATTACATGGTAGTTGTACATATTGGATACAGGTCAATGGTACAGATTGATACAATTGTACAACAGTATATCTCACAGTGACAGGTTGATAGTGGTTCC